>CM075961.1:167195373-167197873 GCA_038048745.1 Coluber constrictor foxii | reverse complement strand
GGAGGAAGAGGAGGAGGAAGAGGAGAAGGAGGAGGAGAAGAAGAGGAGGAGGAAGAATAGGAGGAGAAAGAGGGGTGATGGAGGAGAAGAAGAGGAGGAGGAGGAGAGGTGGAGGAGGAGGAGAAAGAGGAGGAGGAGAAGATGGAGGAAGACGAGGAGGAAGAGAAGAAGGAGGAAGAGAAGAAGAGGAGGAACAAGAGGAGGAGAAAGAGGAGGAGGTGGAGGAGGAGAGGTAGAGGAGGAGGAAGAGGAGGAGGAGAAGATGGAGGAAGAGGAGAAGAAGAGGAGGAGGAAAAAGAGGAGAAAGAGGAGGGGATGGAGGAGAAGAAGAGGTGGAGGAGGAGGAGGAGAAGTGGTGGAGGAGGAGAAGATAGAAGAAGAGGAGGAGGAAGAGGAGAAGGAGGAGGAAGAAGAGGAGGAGAAAGAGGAGGAGATGGAGAAGAAGAAGAGGTGGAGGAGGAGGAGAAAGAGGAGGAGGAGAAGATGGAAGAAGAGGAGGAGGAAGAGGAGGAGGAGGAGAAGAAGAGGAGGAGGAACTAGAGGAGGAGATAGAGGAGAAGAAGAGGCGGAGGAGGAGGAGGAGGAGAAAGAGGAGGAGGAGGAGGAGGAGAACTGTGGGGTACTTGGTGCTCTCTGAGCTTGGTGGTTGTCCTTCAGATGTTTCATGAACCCACTACAGTGGTGGGTTGCCCCCGGTTCGCACCGGTTCTATAGAACCAGTAGTAAAACCAGCAGGAGGCTCCGCCCACTAACCCTGACATCATCAAAATGCTTCTGTGCATGTGCAGAAGAGCGCACACGCGGCCCCGTTGCGAACTGGTAGTAAAGGTAAGTAGAACCCACCCCTGACCCACGTGATAACATCATCAATGCTCGGAGGGAATGGGAATTGGGAAGAGGAGGAGGACAGTGGGGCCTTGGTGCTCTTTGACTTGATTCTTTTCTTGGAGATATGTTATGACGCAATCAGGCAACATCATCCGTGCCGGAAGGAAATGCAATTCGCGCTAATTTTATATACAGGTGGTCCTCAACTTAGGACCACAATTGGGCTGAAAATTTCCCTTGATAAGCTGGATTCCATGTGATTCTTTTAACAACTGCAATGCTTAAGCAGGGGGTTGGACTAGAAGACCTCTGAAGTCCCTTCCATCTCTGTTGTTCTGTTTTGCTTAACAGTCCGGCTCAACAGCCATCATGCTTAGCAAAGGGAAATTCTGGCCTTAATTGTGGTCATAAGTCTAGGACTAACTTGTAAAGAATTGTTAACTTCAGTGCATTAGCATTGTTAGTTAGTGATTTGCAGTTACATGGCACTGAGACAAAGTGACTTACGACCGTTTTCACACTTACGACCGTTGCAACATCCCCATGGCCACATGATCAAAATTTGGACGACACCCCGCAACTGGCTCATACTTATGACGGTTGCAATGTTCCAAGTTCTAGTGTTCACCATTATAACAAAGTCAACAGGGAAGACGGGTTTACTTAATAACCAGGTGACTAACTTAACAACTGCAGTGATTCACTTAACAACAGTGGCAAGAAAGGTCGTAAAATGGGGCAAAAGTCACTAAACGAATACCTCACTTATCGAGAGAAATTTTGGGGTTATCTGTGGTCTCCTCAGAGGATCTTCCTCACTGATTTTGAGATCTGGTAGGAATTTACTGATTTTATTGATTTGTGATGAGTTCCAGCACATACCTGGAGATGACTCATTGAAGGTCATACTGCTGGTCAGTTTCTGGATGTTTTCTAAACACGCTTCTTGTTCCTTTCTGATGAAACAATCAGAATGTATGGATACAACCTGAGAGAAAGCAGAAAATAGGCCAATGGTGAGAACCTCAGACTTCAGGGCATGGGGGGAAATGGAGGCTGAATAGCTGATTAGTGACCTACATACTTGTCTATTATCATCTCTCTTTCTGTTTATCCATCTAACATCTCTATCTCTCTCTGTATCTATCTACCTACCTATCTTTCTTTCTCTTTCTTTTTATCTATCTATCTCTATCTATCTCTATTTCTTTGTATCTATATCTATCTATCCATCTATCCTTCCTTCCATTTATTCCTCCATCCATCCATCCATCCATCCATCCATCCATCCTTCTTTCTTTCTCTTTTTAAATCTATCTATCTCTTTCTGTCTCTATCTATCTACCCATCCATCCATCTATCTCTATCATCTATCTACCATATCTATATCATCTATTTATTTATCTATCTATCTCTCTTTCTATCTATAGCTATCTATCCATCCATCCATCCTTCCTTCCATCCATTCTTCCCTCCCTCCCTCCCTCCATCCATCTATCTATCTACTGTATCTATCTTTCTATCTATATCTCTGTCTGTCCATGCATCCATCCGTCTATCTGTCCGTCCATCCATCCATCCTTTTTATCCATCCATCCATCCATCCATCCATCCATCCATCCATCCATCCATCCATCCATCTATCTATCTATCCATCCATCCATCTATCTAC
>CM075961.1:167105373-167192873 GCA_038048745.1 Coluber constrictor foxii | reverse complement strand
AAATATAGGTAAGACTTCGACTTGCAACAGTTCGCCAAGTAACCATTCAAAGTTACAACAGCATTGAAAAAAGTGACATATGACCATTTTTCACACTTACGACCACTGCAGCATCCCCATAGTCACACGATCAAAATTCAGACAGTTGGCAACTGACTCGTATTTATGACGGTTGCCGTATCCCAGGGTCACGTGATCCCATTTTTGTGACAAGCAAACTCAACGGGGAAGCCAGTTTCACTTAACAACCGTGTCACTAAATTAACAACGGCATTGATTCGCTTCATAACTGTGGCACAAAGTGTCGTAAAATAGAGCAAAACTCACTTTTTGCTTGAGCCCAAAATTTCTGTTGTTAAGCGAGACATTTGTTAAGAAATAAATGTCTCACGTAACCACAGAAATTTTGGGCTCAGTTGTGGTTGTAAGTCGAGGACTTCCTGTGGAATTGGCCAATTTTCTTGGTCTGCCAATGACAAATGTCAGCAACTGCATGAGAGCAGAGTTTCTCAGCTTGGCGATTTTAGAATCGCTGTAGAATGTTAGAACCCACCCCTCTACTAGAAGAATAAAATACTTTGAGGAATATTTTAAAAAGGTAAAATATTATATTTCCCTGGATGAGAAAAGGAGAAACATGTTTTTAAAGACAGAGCAGTTCTCTGCCCCCAGCAGTTATTTGTGCCCATTGAGAAAGACTGGGCCAGCTTATCTACAAGACAAAAGACCTCAACTCCAAGGTGATGTGATTAAGACATGATCCTCCAGGACATAATGTGGGTGCACCTAGATACACCCACATTACACCAATTCTCCGCGAGCTGCACTGGCTCCCTACTGGTCTCCGGGCGCAATTCAAGGTGTTGGTTATTACCTTTAAAACCCTACATTATTATTATTATTATTTATTGGATTTATATACCGCCCTTCTCCTTGCGGACTCAGGGCGGTGTACAGCCAGATAAAAATACAGTGTACAAAAGTTAAAAATCAATTAAAACCCATATAAACTTTGGCTGACTGTTAAGAACAATTTAAATATTAAAATACCACAACACTAGGACACTAAAAAAGTTAAAATTCAACGGGGATCAGGCTAGACCGGCAAGTTGGAAAAGATACGTTTTCAGGGCCCGACGGAACGTTCGGAGGTCAGGGATCATTCTCAGTTCTGGAGGAAGATCATTCCAGAGGGTCGGGGCTGCCACAGAGAAGGCTCTCCCCCTGGGGGTCACCAGCCGGCATTGTCTGGCTGACGGCACCCTGAGAAGGCCCTCTCTGTGGGAGCGAACCGGCCGGTGGGAGGCAACTGGCGGCAGAAGGCAGTCCCGTAAGTACCCTGGTCCCAAGCCATGGAGCGCTTTAAAGGTGATCACCAACACCTTGAAACGCACCCGGAAGTCCACCGGCAACCAATGCAGCTCGCGCAGGAGAGGAGTCACATGGGAGCGCCCTGTTGCTCCCATAATCCCCCGCGCGGCCGCATTCTGCACCAATTGGAGCCTCCGGGTGCACCCCAAGGGGAGCCCCATGTAGAGAGCATTACAGTAATCCAGGCGAGAGGTGACGAGCGCCTGAGTGACTGTGCGTAGGGAGTCCCGATAACATGGCTCAGGGCCAGGCTATCTTCGAGACCGCCTTCTACCACATAGCTCCCAGCGACCGGTAAGATCCCACAGAGTCGGTCTCCTCTGGGTCCCGTCAGCTAAACAATGTCGGCTGGCGGGCCCGCAGGGGAGGGCCTTCTCTGTGGCTGTCCCGGCTCTCTGGAACCAATTACCTCCTGAAGTCCAGCTGCCCCCACCCTACTGGCCTTCCGCAAAGCGGTGAAGACCTGGCCCTTCCGTCAGGCCTGGGGCCGTTGACCTCGTCATAGTGATCTTGCGAGACCCAGCCACAAATTGGAGTATATGTGTTTTAATGTTTTAATGTTTTAATGTTTTAATGTTTTAATGTTTTAATGTTTTAATGTTTTAATGTTTTAATGTTTTAATGTTTTAATGTTTTAATGTTTTAATGTTTTAATGTTTTAATGTTTTAATGTTTTAATGTTTTAATGTTTTAATGTTTTAATGGCTTTTTTAAACTTTTGTACGGGATATTGTTGCATTGTTTTATTCTCTGTTGTAAGCCACTGAGAGTCCCTTGGGAGTGGGGCGGCATGGAAATGTGACAAAATAAATAATAAAATAAATAAAGAATAGATTATATAGCAGCAGAGCTCACCACATGACACAAGCCCCTACAATACATCAGCCCAAGGTTCAACCAAACGTGACTTCAAGACAAACATGACTCCTGCATAGCCACCAGGGAGTCTAACACCAACCAATAGAATATATGCCCTTGCCACAGGAACAGGAAGCTCAAGTTCAAAGCTCAAGAGAAGGTATAAGTACTTCTCATTCCATGTGGTCAGCTGCCCAGGACCTCAAACCCATGTGGTCCTGTTCATCAATAAACCATCTTTTCAATCAGCCTCCATGTTTCCAATATCTTTCTCCCTATTTGGAACTGAACCCAGATGGATATTTCTTCCAACAAAGATAAGCGGACTTCAACTCCCAGAATTCCCCAACCAGCAGGTTTAACGATGGCATAATTCACTTAACAACTGTAGGATTCTTGCATTTATGATGGTTGTGGCGTTCTAGGTCACGTGATCCCCCGTTTGTGACATTCCCAGAGGGCTTCCAACAAGCTAAGTTAATGGGAGGGTGGGGGGGAGAAGCTGGATTTGTTTAATGACCTTCTTCTTCATATGGATTCATTTATTTATGAATCTTAAATTCATTTAACAAATGTTTCACTTAGCAAAGGTGCTTTTCCAGGAGGCAACTGGGATATTCTTTGATTTTTTTTTTGGAAGATGTTTCGCTTCTCATCCAAGAAGACTAAACAAACTGTCTTTAAGTTGAGGACTACCTACATCTCTTGATTCAAAGGCAAATCGGAGGAAAACAATGTTCGAGGAGGTGACACACACACACACACTCCACCACCTCTGTTATTTCTTATTTGTTTTCCAAGTTTGAATCTCCAGCAGGCTCACAATGCAGGATAACAGAATTGGAGGGGACCTTGGAGGTCCTCTAGTCCAACCCCTGCCCGAGCAGGAGACTCTATACCACTCTGGACAAATGGTTCCTCAATCTCATTTTAAAAAGCTCCAATGACAGAGCACCTGTCCCACGACTTCTGTAGATGAGCCATTCCACTGATTAATTGTGCTAAAAAAGGGTTCCTAAACATAGGACATGGACCTAATCCCCTTAAGGAGGGGTGTGTGTGTGTGTGTGTGTGTGTGTGTGTGTGTGTGTAAACACACACACACATATGAATATAGCTTGAAATAGATCTATACTACTCTCCCTTTATTTCTTTATCAGCGAAACATAAGTTATTTTGACATAAAAAATTTACGTAGGAAAAACCTGGCTGAGAGAAAAATACACATAAAGACCTATGAAAAGAGAATAAAATAAATATTTGATCATTACAGGGAGGAGTCATGAGATGAGGGTGTGGCTAACTGAAGAAGACAAACTAGTCAGAAATAGACCTATCTTAGTCTCCCTTAAGTCTCACAACACGAAGCAAGTCTCCTGGAAGCACAAAGCCGAGAACACCAGCCTGAAGATGATGAATGAGACTTCGTCGAAACGGCGTCAAGACACATCCAATTCTACGCGGGAGAACACCTGAATAACCAAAGACCTATATATATAAAATTGGAAGTATCTTGGTGATGTTTCGACGAAGTCTCATTCGTCATCTTCAGGCTGGTGCTCTCGGCTTCGTGCTTCCAGGCTGGTGTTCTCTGAAGATGACGAATGAGACTTTGTCGCCAAGATACTTCCAATTTTACATGGGAGAAGACCCGAATAACCAAAGACCTACATACAAACATCCGTGAAAACCTCAGAAAACATATATATTATGTATATAATTTTATTTTCGTAGGCTTTTATGTGCATAAAATTTTATTTATTTTATTTTATTTTATTTTATGTGCATCATTCTTTATGCCAGGTTTTTCGTACGTAAATCATAAAGAATGATGCACATAAAAGCCTACGAAAATAAAATAAGTATTTGACTGTTACAGGGCGGAGTCATGAAAAGTGGGCGTAGCTGGCTGATGAAGGCAAATAAGCCAGAAATAGATCTATCTCAGTCTCTCCCAAATCTCCAAGCAAAATGCTGCTTTAATGTTTGTGAAAGCCTAGAAACTAGTGAATGAGATTTCACCGTACTATGGCTGTGAAACATCTTGATTTACGTAGGAAAAGCCTGGCATAAAGAATGATGCATATATATATTTATATATACATAAACAAAAGGAAAACAAAGGCACAACGGGTGTGAAAATTATAACTGTTGGCTCCCCAATTGAGATGAGGAACAAATGCGAAACCCTAATCAACCAGTCTCTCATCCTGAAAATAATGCCATCTGCTGCTATTGTTCCAAAAGCAGGTGGCACCTATTACTTTACTCCAAACCTTCTAATCAAATTCATTTTAGGAACAGCTCCAGGTTTTAGGAGTTACAGAGAATTGAGGAAACAGCTATTTCCTAGGTAGATGGTCTGAGCGCTTCAGAGGAATTCCACCGACATCTTGAATTTAACAGCCTATAAGAGTTACCTTCTAGGGATGATGGATGGCATAATTAATAAAGAGATAAATGATAGGAGAAAGAAAGAAAGAAAAAAGGAAAGGAAGGAAGGAAGGAAGGAAGGAAGGAAGGAAGGAAGGAAGGAAGGAAGGAAGGAAGGAAGGAAGGAAGGAAGGAAGGAAGGAAGGAAGATGGATGGTAGAGAGATTAGACAGAGAGAGAGACATGAGAGGGAGGATAGATAGAGATAGATAGAAAGAATAGAGAGGGAGAGATGGATGATACAGAGACAGAAAGATGGAAGAGAGAGATCAAATAGATAGTCAGATGGATGGATGGATGGATGGATGGATGGATAGGAATACAGATAGATAGAGACAGAAAGATGGAATAGAGGGATCAGAGATGGATGGATGGATGGATAGATAGATAGATAGAAATAGACAGATGGATAGATAGATGGATAGAGATAGATAGATAGAGATAGACAGAGATAGAAAAAGAGATAGATAGATAGATAGATAGATAGATAGATAGATAGATAGATAGATAGAAATAGAAAGAATAGAGAGAAATTGATAGAGGGATAGATACAGATAGACAGACAGAGACAAAAAAATGGAAGGGAGGGATCAGATGGATGGATGGATGGATGGATAGAAAAATAGAAAGATAGAATAGAGAGATCGGATAGATAGATACAGATAGATAGATGGATAGATGGATAGATGGATAGATGGATGGATGGATGGACAGATGGATGGATGGACAATTAAAATTCAGCTTTAGCTGTGAATTTTTCCAACTTTGGCGATTTTAAGTTGGATGGATTTCAACTCCCAGATCCCCCAGCCATCCATCCATTTATTTACAATAGTACTGAGAAAAGTGACTTTCACCTGTCCATGTACCATTGCAGCATCCCCAAAGTCACATGATTAAAATTCGGGCAGTCGAAAACCGGCATGTATTCATGACGGTCATCCCAAGTTCATGCGGTCACTATTTACGACTTTCCCAGCCAGTTTACCCCAGGAAAGTCAATATGGAAAACCGGATTCACTTAATGACCATGTGAATCACTTAGCAAACTGCAATGATTCGCTTAATCACCATGGCAAAAAGTACGGGGGTGACTCACTTAAAAACTGCCTTGCTTAACAGTGTGGAAATCCTGGTGCCAATTGTGGTCGTTAAGTCCAGGAATATAGGAAATGGTCAGAATGAAATCTGATTTGTCAAGCTTCCATCAGCAAAGGTGGAAAGTGTGTGATTCTTAATATCTTTTCTTTCTTTTTTCTTTTTCTGCTACGCATTCAAAAAAGATTGTGTAATATGCAGGATCCAAACTGGGTTTAGTCTTTCGAGCTTTTGGACTCACGATGGAGTTCATCCTGAGGGATAAATTCTCCCTTGCAGAATATGTGTTTTTATATGGTGCCTGGTTCTGTGTGGCTTTTTAGTTGTTGATTGGGGTGTTGATGGCTGGCTGTTGGCTGTTGTTTCCTTGTGCTCCCAAGCCCTCTGCCTTCTAAGTATCTGATAAACTGGTAATAAATCAGCATTCCTGTTGTCAGTCAAACCTGTTTCCCAGGCTTCAATCATTTCCCCGGCTTTTTTGTACCTGCTCAGCCAACAGGGCCTGGTGGCTCAGCAGACTAAAGCATTGTGATTAACACCAGCTGTCTGCAATTATTTTAAGTTCGAATCTCACCAGGCTCAAAGTTGACTCAGCCTTCCATCCTTTCTAAGGTAGGTAAAATGAGGACCCAGTTTAGGGGGGCAATAAGCTGATTTTGTATAAATATAGAAAAGTATGAAGGCTATTGCTTAACCTCCCTGAGTCTTCGGAGAAGGGTGGCATATAAATCTTTTTTTTTTTTAAAAAAAACAATCTTAGTAGTTGTGAAAATGAATGTACTGTATTTTTCAGAGTATAAGACGCACCTTTTTCCTCCCCTAAAAGAGGGTGAAAATTTGGGTACGTCTTATTCACCAAATGTAGCCCTGTCCACCCATTGGCCCCCACCCTCCCAGCAATTTACCTCCTTGCAGCAAGAAGAAACAGCTCGTTTCAGCTTTAGCACAGCTTGATTAGCAGAAATTGATTGTCGGTTTGGATCGGCCAGCTGTTTCAGGCTGTATTGATTTCCATGGCCTATTGCTGCGGTGGCCTCTGCTGCAGGGAGGTAAATTGCTGGGAGCAGATTTAATTTTTCTTGCGCTATTCAAGCTATGCTGAAAATGAAAGTAAAGCAGGCTGTTTGCTGCAAAGAAGCAAAATTGCTGGGAGGCAGAGGCAGATTTCTTGTTTTCCTCGCAAGGTTGGTACGTCTTTGGCACGTCCTTGTTTTGAGCAGCTGGGGACATGGTAGCCCAAGGAAATAATAGTTAATGACTTAATAGCTGGCTATCAACACCCCGTCAGCAACTGAAAAGCCACACACAACCGGGCACCACATAAATATTACACATTGAATAATCCAAAGCTGACAGAAGTTCCCTCAGGATGGGATCCAGCACAATTCTGAAAGCTCAGAAGACAAAACTTCTGGTGAACAATATCCTGGGACCTGCATATTTGCTTCCATTCATTTTACATACATACATAGATACATGCATGTAGTCCTCAAGGTACAACAATTCATTTAGTGACCGTTCAAAGTTACAACGGCACCGAAAAAAAGAGACTAATGACCATTTTTTTCACACTTACAACTGTTGCATCCATCCCCATGGTCTCATGATCAAAATTCGTACACTTGGCAACTGACTCATATTTATGACGGTTGCAGTGCCCTGGGGTCACGTGATCCCCTTTCACGACCTTCTGACAAGCAAAGTCCAAGGGGAAGCCGGATTCGCTTAACAACCATGTGACTAAAATAACAACTGCAGTGATTCACTTAACAACTGTGGTAAAGAAAGGGGGTAAAATAGGGCAAAACTCACTTAATAAATGCTTCAGTTAGCAACAGATATTTTGGGCTCAATTGTGGTCTTATACACTACACACACAGAGATAGATAGATAGATAGATAGATAGATAGATAGATAGATAGATAGATAGATAGATAGATGATAGATATTGATAAACTGATAGAGAGATAGAGATATATAGATGATAGATAGATATAAAATTTATATATATATATATATATATATATATATATATATATATATATATATATATATATATATATAGAGAGAGAGAGAGAGAGAGAGAGAGAGAGAGAGAGAGAGAGAGAGAGAGAGAGAGAGAGAGAGAGAGAGAGAGAGAGAGAGAGAGAGATGTTAGGTAGATAAATAGTTAGATGATAGAGATAGAGAGATTGATAGATTGATAGAGAGATACTATATAGAGATAGGTGATAGATAGATGATAGATAGATAGATAGATAGATAGATAGATAGATAGATAGATAGATAGATAGATAGATAGATAGATGATAGATAGGTAGATAGATAGAGAGAGAGATGATAGATAGATAGATAGATAGATAGATAGATAGATAGATAGATAGATAGATAGATAGATAGATAGATAGATAGATGATTGGTAGATAGATGATAGATAGATAGATAGATAGATAGATAGATAGATAGATAGATAGATAGATAGATAGATAGATAGATAGATGGATAGAGATAGATAGATGATAGAGATTGAGATTGATAGAGAGAGAGAGAGTGATATAGAGATAGATGATAGATAGAGATGATAGATAGAGATGATAGAGATAGATAATAGATAGATGATAGAGATAGATTGATAGATTGATAGAGAGATAGAGATAGATGAGAGAGAGAGAGAGAGAGAGAGAGATGTTTTGCTGCCATTTTGTATGTATGGCCTTATTGAGGCAGAAAAATTACAATAAAGATTATCTTAATCTTAATATTTTAGTAATTTCCTCCCTGTTATTTTCTCTCAAGCAATTTATTTTTTAAAAAATCATTTTTTTAAAAAAAAGCTGTTGTATATTTTAAGGGTTTTTTTGAATAAAATTAAAATAGCTTTTAAAAAAAGGAAATCATTATTCTTTGCATCGCACTGATGAAATCCTTCCAGTTTTCAAAATAACATTTATCCTAAGAAAATAAATAAAAATCAAAACTTCCCTCAGTCGACCTAAATTGGCTTAATTTTATTTCCTCACGTGATTATAAAGATGGACATTTATAGAGATGGACATTTATAGAGATGGACAGGGTTTGTCTGGAAGCTTGCAATGAAATTCAAAATGGAAAAACGATTTAGAAATTTATATAAAGTCATTGCCAAAATCCATCCAAGGAGAAAGCTTTAATTGATTGGGTAATTAAATTAAAAATCTCCTTCTCTTGGCTTTTTAAAAGTCTTCAGTTTAGACTCTGGCACGATGTCAGATTCCTAATTCTCTCCTCAGAGGTCGTTTAAAAGTATGAATATTTCAAAACAAAATTAGTTATTGCAGTGGATGGACTTAACAATTGAATTTGGACAAAACTGGCCATGCCTTAAAGACAATGGTGTTTTTATCACAGCTCTTTGAAACTAGAATGTGGGGGGGGGGGGGGGAATTAGATGCCACAATGATATGGCAAAGCTGAAATACTTCGATCCGGATACAGATAGTCCTTGATTTATAATAATTCATTTAGTAGCAGTTTGAACAGCGTCGGAAAAAATGACTTATGACTGTTATTTCACACTTACAACTGCTGCTGCATCCTCATAGTCAGATTATTTTTATTATTATTAATTTATTATTATTATTTATTCGATTTATATACCGCCCTTCTCCTTGCGGACTCAGGGCGGTGAACAGCCAGATAAAAACAATACATAAAAGTTAAAAAAATTTAAAAATCCATATAAACTTTGGCTGAGATTTAAAACAATTAAATATTTAAAATACCAAAACCCTATGATATAAAAAATCTTAAAAATTCAACAGGGGTCAGGCTAGACTGGCGAGCTGAAAGAGAAAAGTTTTTAGGGCCCGACGAAAATTCCGGAGGACGGCAATTGTTCTCAGGTCTGGAGGGAGATCATTCCAGAGGGTAGGGGCTGCCACAGAGAACGCTCTCCCCCTGGGGGTCGCCAGCCGGCATTGTCTGGCTGACGGCACCCTGAGGAGGCCCTCTCTGTGGGAGCGCACCGGCCGGTGGGAGGCAATTGGTGGCAGAAGGCGGTCCCATAAGTACCCTGGTCCTAAGCCATGGAGCGCTTTAAAGGTGATCACCAACACCTTGAAACGCACCCGGAAGTCCACCGGCAACCAATGCAGCTCGCGCAGGAGAGGTGTCATGTGGGAGCGTCCCGTCGCTCCCATAATTCCTCGCGCAGCCGCATTCTGCACCAGTTGGAGCCTCCGGGTGCACCCCAAGGGGAGCCCCATGTAGAGAGCATTGCTGTAATCATTTAATATGATTAAAATTCAGGCTCTTGGCAACTGACTCATATTTATGATGGTTGTAGTATCCCGGGATTACGTGATCTCCTTTTATGACAATTTTTGCTCCCAGGAGAGAGGCCTACTAAACCCAAAATGGGGCATGGGGGAATGTGGTATGCTCTCCCACCCCGCATGGCCCATTTTTGCTCCTACTAAGGAGCAAAAAAATTTTTTTGCTCCTACTAAGGAGGCCTACTAAGGAGGCCTACTAAACCCAAAACTTAATTACAAAAGATTGCAATTGTGAAAATCCTGGCCATGAGTCTCTTTTTTTTGGTGTGGTAACTTCGAGAGTCCCTCAAGGGATGGTCGTAAGTCAGGGACAGGGAAAACATATCGTCCTTCCAGAAAGGAACGAGAAGAAGCAAAATTATTCAGAAAAAGAATTAGTCTGCCGTATGAATTCCACTTCATAAAAAGACAAATGTTTCAGGACGAAACGTATTTTCAGACTTGGAAGATCGATGTGGGTCTTCTTGGGGGGGGGGGTCACTAACTCAACGCTTCCAACAATACACAATCCGAAACTCTGTTAAACCCAGAACTTTTCTCTTCTTTGAAAACACCCACTGGTTTTGAGCAACTTGCCCCATTTCACACAATTGCTATAAACTAGCATCCTTCTGAGGTTCGTTGAGGCTCAAATTCTCAACAGCCAAATTCTGGCCTCTTTAATTAAACTTGGCAGTGGCTGTTACGCGTCTGGATAATCTATAGTTAGGTTGTGTTAAGTAGGCTCTGTCCTTGTCATAAAGGAACACAACAATGGTTAGGGCTGAAAGATTGTTGGGAAATCCTTCAGAATAACAGAAGGGATCTTGAAGCAATGGTGGGGGTTCAAATTTTTTTTACTACCGGTTCTGTGGGTGTGGCTTGGTGGGTGTGGCATGGCTTGGTGGGCGTGGCATGGCTTGGTGGGCGTGGCAGGGGAAGGATACTGTAAACTCTCCATCCCACTCCAGAGAAAGGATACTGTAAAGTCTCCATTCCCTCCCCACTCCAGGGAAAGGATACTATAAAGTCTCCATTCCCTCCCCACTCCAGGGAAAGGATACTATAAAGCAGTGATGGCTAACCTTTTTCCCATCGCATGCCAAAAGTTGGGGGAGTACAAGGTGGTTACAAGCGCGCGTGCTCACACCCATATGTGACCCCCCCATGCTCCCCCCACATTTGGCACACGATGGGCCCTGTAGGCCCATTTTTTTGCCCTCCCCAGGCTCGAGAGCCTTTCTAGGACCCTGGAGAGGGCGAAAACGGCCTTCCCCATCCCTCGGAGGCCCTCCGGAGGCCGGAAATGGCCCGTTTGCCAATTTCCAGTGGACCTGGAAGGCCCGAAAATCAGCTGGTGGAGCTGAGCTCGCTTGCACACTGATACGGCTCCGTGTGCCACCGGTGGCACGTGTGCCATAGGTTCGCCATCACAACTATAAAGTCTCCATTTCCTCCCCACTCCAGGGAAAAGATACTGTAAAGTCTCCATTCCCACCCCACTCCAGGGAAAGGATACTATAAAGTCTCCATTCCCTCCCCATTCCAGGGGAAGGATACTGTAAAATCTCCATTCCCTCCCCACTCCAGGGGAAGGATACTATAAAATCTCCATTCCCTCCCCACTCCAGGGGAAGGATACTGTAAAATCTCCATTCCCATCCCACTGCTGGGAAAGGATACTGTAAAATCTCCATTCCCACCCCACTCCAGGGAAAGGATATTGTAAAGTCTCCATTCCCACCCCACTCCGGGGAAAGGATACTGTAAAATCTCCATTCCCACCCCACTCCAGGGAAAGGATACCGTAAAATCCCCATTTCCTCCCAATCAGCTGGGACTTTGGAGGCAGAGAATAGAAGGGGGTAGTAAACCGGTAGTAAAAATTCTAGTCAGAATTTTTACTACCGGTTCTCTGAACGACTCAAAATTTCTGCTACCAGTTCTCCAGAACTGGTCAGAACCTGCTGAAACCCACCTCTGCCTTGGAGGTCTTCTAGGAGACCCCTACCCCATTTCAGACAAACGGCTGAAAATCCTCCAGTGATGGAGGAGCTCCCACAACTTCTGAAAGCAAGCAAGTTCCACCGATTAATTGTTCGCACTGTTTGGAAACTTCTCCTTAGTTCTATAATGTAAATCAACAATAAGCCTTCCAAAGGATTTCTTGGCTGTAAGTTGAATTCACAGTTTTAGAATGGGGTGACTGGAGCTATCTGAGCTGGATAGTTTTCTTCCAGAAGTTTTATGACCAAACTAGGTAATGAATGCAGGGTCCTGGGGTCACATGATCCTCTTTTGAGGCCTTTTGACAAGCAAAGTCAATGGGGAAGCCAGATTCACTTAACCACACTGTGACTGACTTAACAACCACAGTGATCCAACTTAAAAAAACGTGGCGGGAAAGCATGTAGAGCGAGGCAAAATTCACTTTCGCTTAGCAACAGAAATTCAGCGGTGGGTTCCGCTGTGGCCGTAAGTCAAGGACCGCCTATATTCTGTATTCTAACAAGTTTCTCTAAAAGAAGGGAAATATTAAAATGTCTAATCGTGCCATTATGCACACCACCGTGAGCAAATTGTTGGAAAAACGTAGAACTAACGATAAATTTTCTGACAATTAGAACAATTAACCAGTGGAACTGCTTGCCACCAGAAGTTGTGGGTGCTCCATCCCTGGAGGTTTCCAAGAAGAGATTGGACAGCCATTTGTTGGGAATAGTGTAAGGTGTCCTGCCTAAGTAGGGGGCTGGACTAGAGGACCTCCAAAGTCCCTTCCAACTTTGTTATTCTGTAATTCTATTAAAAAAATATTCCAACCCTTCTAACCATGGACTAATTTTTCAGGCTGAATCAGGGCATGTAAAAATGGGGTGTAGTTTTTATTACAATTGGCATCTTGGCTTTTTTGGATACATAATATAGTCTAGTATAATATGAAATCCAGCAGGTTCTGACAGGTTCTGGAGAACCAGTAGTGGAAATTTTGAGTAGTTCAGAGAACCGGCAAATACCACCTCTGGCTGGCCTCAGGAGTGGGGTGGGAATGGGGATTTTGCAGTATCCTTCCCCTGCCACATCTACCAAGCCACACCATGCCCACCAAGCCACGCTCACAGAACCGGTAGTAAAAAAATTTGGATTTCATCACTGATTTATGACCATAATGGAGTATGTGCATTACAGTCATAAGTCATGGCCCTCATGACTGACACAATGCAATGATTTCTTTTTTTTTTTTGTGGAGGTTCAACTCATTTAACAACTGCCTTGCTTAACCACGGAAATTCTGGTCCCAGTTCTGGTCGTTAAGTCGGGGACTACCTGCAGTTGATTAAATTCCTCTGCAGAAGCCTGCTTAGCAATGCATCATTTTAATGGGACTCGATCATGGGTGGACTTGATCTTTCGGGCCTGACAATCCCCTATTTCATCTGACTCTAATTAACCCCCCCTCTCTATGCAAAGATGGTGGGCGCGAAATCCATTTGCATCCAGGTCCTCTTTCTAATTAGCCAGAGTAGCGGAAGGTTGCAGAGACACTTCAAGCCAGAAGAATGGAGCAGGATTCGGAAACGTGGGCGTTCGGAGAGCAAATTCCAAATTTAGCTGGCAAACGGGAAATTGGCAGCAGACACTTCTCCGGCCCGTTCACTGGACTAAGGTTAGGAAATGAGCAGATATAAAGGAGAGGATTGGGGTAGAAATCTTGCCCGCCTTCTATTTTTCTCCCCCCTATTTGTGTTTTTGCTAGCTGAGGATTCAGTCGCCCAGCTTACCGAATGAGTAGCAAAATTCCAGCAGGTTGCTTAGGACAACTCCATCACTGGAGGGTTTAAGAAGAGACTGGACAACCACTTAAAGTGGTATAGGGCAGAGGTGGGTTTCAGCAGATTCTGACCAGTTCTGGAGAACCGGTAGCGGAAATTTTGAGTAGTTCGGAGAACCGGTAGTAAAAATCTTGACTGCCCCATCTATTCTCTGCCTCCCAAGTCCCAGCTGATCGGGAGGAAATGGGGATTTTGCAGTAACCTTCCCCTGCCACGCCCTACAAGCCACGCCCACCAAGCCATGCCACACCAAACAGAACCGGTAATAAAAAATTTTGAAACCCACCACTGGTATATAGGGTATCCTATGGAGCCATGGGGTTGGACTAGAAGATCTCCAAGGTCCCATCCAATTGTGCTATTCTATATTCTGCTATTCTGTTCTTCTGTTGTGGGTGCACGCAGAGCCATATTGGTGAGCAGGTGAGAGTTGCCCTAGTTTAGCTCCAGCGTGCATGCGTGCGCCAGCCAACTGATTTTTGAGCTTTCAGAGCCCACCGGAAGTCAGGAAATGGGCCTCCAGAGGTCCTCGGGAAGGTGTGGGAGGCTGTTTTTGCCCTCCCCAGGCTCCAAGAAAGTTTCTGGAGCCTTGGGAGGACGAAAAATGGGCCTACTGGCTCCACCTTGCCATCGTGTGCCAAAAGCGGTGGGAGCGTGGTGGGGTCGGATGCATGGGGGGGGCAGGGGGCATTGAATTATGGGTATGGGCATGCATATGTGTGTGACCCTCCCGTGTCCCCCCCCTTTTGGCACGCAACAAGAAGAATGCACTTTGCGCGCTGCACACGCTCACATACCATCCACAGTAATGCATGGCTCCTTCCCATATGCACAGGTTTCATGCATGCGCACAGCTTTCACGCATGCAATGCACGCACGCAAATGCTGTCTGCGCATGGGCGCACTGGGCACCAGTCATCCCATGAACATGCGCAAACAAACACAGATGCGCAGGAGAGCGCCAAAGAACAGCTGGGTCTCCTGAATTGTGCGCATGCACACCAGAGGCCTGAAGACCAGCTGGGGGAGGAGAAGGCCCATTTTCGCCCTCCCCAGGCTCCTGGAAAGGTTCTGGAGCCTGGGGAGGGCAAATAACAGGCTGTTTCCAGCCTCTGTAGGGCCTTCCGGGGAGGGGATGGGGAAGGCCGTGTTTGCCCTCTCCAAGAAAGCCTCTGGAGCCTGGGGAGGGCAAATAACAGGTTTTGTCCAGCCTCTGTAGGGCCTTCCGGGGGGGGGGGGGGATGGGAAAGGCCATGTTTGCCCTCTCCAAGAAAATCTCTGGAGTCTGGGGAGGGCAAAAAGAGGGCCTAATAGGCCCACCGTGCGATTATGTGCCAAAAGTTGGGGGAATGGGGGGGGGTGTCGCACGCCTGAGCAGGGGGCAGGGCGCATTGAATTATGGATATGGGCACACTCTCATACGACCCTCTCCCGCTCCCCCCGCTTTTGGCACGCGACGGTAAAAAGGTTAACCATCACTGGCATAAGGACTCTTTCCTCCATGGTAAAAGTTGAACCTTAAAATAAAAATACGAGAGGAAGAAAATCAACTCGTCTGAGCTGAGGTGCTGGAGAAACGATCCTGCATATTCCTTGGACAGTAAAGCAACTTATATACTTGGCTAACAAGCAAGCGCTGGAGGACATTAACCTTAGACGTGTCACCGGAAGGCAAAAATCAGGAAACGGCATCTCACGGATTTTGACCGTGACATGCAAGAAAAATTATGAGAGAAAGCAATTACGTTGGGAAGAGTCAGTGGAAAAAGGAAAGCAGGCTGCCAAAGAAGACGATAACTGGACATTGTCAAAGCTGACACCAGCCACAGCATAGCAAAATAACAAGAGTTGGAAGGGACCTTTGAGGTCTTCTAGTCCACCCCACCCCCCTCTGCAAAAGCGGGAGAGCCTGCACCATTTCAGACAAGGGCCTTGTCCAGTCTCTTCTTAAAACCCTTTCAGAGTTACAATGGCACTGAAAAAACGGACTTATGACCATTTTTTCACACTTTTGACCGTTGCACGATCCCCACACTCACATGATTGACATTCAGGCACTGGGCAACTGACTCATATTTATGACGGTGTCCCTGGATCACGTGATCCCCTTTTGCGAACTTCTGACGAGCAAAGTCAATGGAGTAGCCAGTTTCACTTAACAGCCGGGTTACTATCTTAATAAGAGCAGTGATCCACTTAGTAACCGGGTTACTATCTTAATAAGAGCAGTGATCCACTTAGTAACCGGGTTACTATCTTAATAAGAGCAGTGATCCACGCAGCCACTGTGGCAGGAAAGGTTGTTAAATGGGGCAAAATTCATTTAACAGCTGTCTTAGTTTAGCAACATAAATTTTGGGCTCAATTGTGATCGTAAGTCATAGGTCCAGCTTCTAATGAAACATCTAAATCAAGGGGTCCTCAAACTACGGCCCCTGGGCTGGATACGTGCAATGAACATTTGTGTTGCTGCAGAGAGTCTCCCCCTTCGGGGTCTTTTTGTGTGGGTCAGAGGGGGGCAGAAATTCTGACTTGGGGTCCAAAAGGTTTTGGAGAACAGCTTGACTCCCTCTCATTTGTGGCAGCCCTCAAATATTGGACGGCTGCTATAATGTCTTTCTCTTCATTAGCCTAGACATACCCAATTCTTGCAACCATTTTTCCTATGCTTTAGCCCTCGGTCCTCTAATTTTCTTTGTAGCTATATTTGAAAGCTTACTGAGAAACATTTAAGAAAAGGCTTGGAGCAAATCTAAGATTGACCAATTTGCTCATTGTTATTGCTGGAGGTGGAAACTTACTGATTTGCACCCAGATGCTAAACTACTACTCTGTTTTAAGCTAGCATAAAGCTCCTTCCAAGCCTATATTTACCTCACTGTTTCCTGCCACTCTCTTATTACCGCCCCAAATTCTGCTTTGCACCTTCTTTGAAGACATAATTATCTCCCTAATCGCCATCAAGGAGGAACTGTTTATTTCAATTTCAAGGAGGTGCAAGGATCTTAGCAAGGTGAGATGCCCTACGGATACAGGATGAGGGGCCTCTTAAAAAAAGAACAAGTAGCCCTTGACTTAGCACCATTTGTGCAGTGACCAGGTTACAACCACACAGAACAAATTGACTTCTGGCTCTTTTTCACACTTAACGACTGTTGCAATTCTGATCCATGATCAGAATTTGGATGCTTGTCAAGTGGTTCCTATTTATGACAATTGCAGTGTTGGCAACCTTCTGGCAAGAAAATATCTAGAGGGAAGCAGCCCTGTTGCTAACTAAACAATCTCAGTGATTCACTTAATGACTGGTCATAAAATGGGGCAAAACTCACTGGCTTAGTAACAGAAATTTTGGGCTCCATTATGGTCATAAGTCAAGGGTTACTAATAAGAAATCACTTTATATACAGTTCAAACATACTGAGCTCTAAATTTCTGGGGGGGTTTCATCCCTTGCTAGAGTTCATTTATTAAAAAAAACTTCTTTAGCAGGCTGTGAAATGGTTCAAAATTTTGAGGACAAGATTTGGAACATTAAGTAATCATTATGCCCATTAACTGAACTGGCACTGAAATGAGCTCCATTTATTTGAGGGAGTCACTTTTTCAACCAGATCAATCAATTACTGCCCTGGCCATCGAACTAAAGTATCTCTGAGAGCCAATTTGGTCTAGTAATGAAGGTGCTTGTTTAGGAACCAGGAGAGGGTGAGTTCTAGTCAGGGGTAAAATACTACCGGTTTGGCAAACTGGTAGTAAAAAAAAAATACTACCGGTTCGGGTGAACTGGTATTTCCAACGATCAGCTGTGCCGCGCGATTTAGATTCGCTGCTTTCTAGCGAATCTAAATCATGCGGCACAACTGTCCCTCTCCCCTCGCTGTTCTACTTACCTTAGAAAAGGCTTCTTAAATCTCCTTTTTCAGCGCTGCGTGGTAGCGCCTGTGGTGTGCTTGCGTGCAAAGCGCGCATTTGTTGTGCACTGCGCGTAGCAAACCGGAGGCAGACTCTGGAGCATTTCACCCTTGGTTCTAATCCTGCGTTAAGTGCGAAAGCTAAATCGGTGACTTTGGTCCAATCCCTAGGAGACAGTGAGTTCTAGTTCCACATTAGAGGCGAAAGCTAGCTGCATGACTTGAGGCTTATCGCCAGGAGACAATGAGTTCTAGGAGACGTTAGACGCAAAAGCTGACTGGATGACTTTGGCCCAATCACTGAGAGACGGCGAGTTCTAGTCTCATCTCAGGCATGAAAGCTGGCTGGCTGACTCTCTCTCAGCTCATCCCACCTCACAGGATTGTTTTTGTGAGGAAAATAGGAAGAAGAAGGAGTATTATTATGTTCACTCCCTTGCTTTATTTGTAACAAATAATAGAGGCAGAATTAAAAAACCGAATAAATAAATGGTTGGGGTATCAGTCTGATGGAGAAAGCGCCTTCTTAAATTCTCACTTCTTGAATATATTGAGTGGCTGGGAAGGCAACTGCAGCCTAGCCACCGAATCTGCTTTAAATCACCCAATTCTGTTAAATGTCAACAGCATTTGGGTTATTTTAAAAGGAAGACAACAGAGCCCTTGGAAGAAACCCAAGCCTTTATTTTCTTTTGCAGAAGATGAGTCTATTTTGCAGGAAGTGGAGACGGTGGAGACCTTCTCAGTGGGCCAGGAAAACACTGGGGAAATTGAGCAGGCAGAAAATTGCTCATTTGGACGGCAACGGAGGCTATGAGTAACCGTCCAATTTCACAATATTTTTCTCTCTCTCCATCCCTCTCTCCCTCCCTCAATCTCTCTCTCTCTCTCTCTTTCTCTCCCCTTGTCTGTCTGTCTGTCTGTCTTTCTCTCATATATGTGTTCATCAATTCTCTATTTCTCCCATTAGCTCTAGTATCTCTCCCCATCCTTCCTCATTTGTCTGTCTGTCCATCTATCTATCTATTCATTCCTCCATCCACAGTTCCACATATCTACCTACCAAACTATTTTTCTCCCTGTTTCTATATCTATCTCTGTTCCCTATTCCAACTATCTATCATCCTTTCTTTCTTTCTTTCTTTCTTTCTTTTCTTCCTTTCTTTTTTCTTCCTTCTATTTTTCTATCTCTTTCTTTTCCTTCATTCAATCTCCCTTGCTTGCTTCTTTCTCTCTCTCTCTCTCTCTTGCTTTCTTTATTTCTTACCTACCTACCTACCTACCTACCTATCATCTCTCCATTCATCCTCATCTATCTATATACCTGTCTATCCAGCCAGCCAGCCAGCCAGAATCATAAGGTCAAAGGGACCTAGTCCAACCATGCTCCAGGACAAATGGTTATCCTACATCTTAAAACCCTCCAATGTTGGAGCACCCATAATTCTGGTGGGAAATTGTTCCATTGATTAATTGTTCTAATTGTCAGGAAATTTCTCCTTAGTTCTAAGTTGCTTCTCTCCTTGATTGGTTTCCATCCATGGCTTCTTGTCCTGCCTTCAGGTGCTTTGGAGAATAGGTGGACCCCCATTTCTTTGGGGCAGCCCCTGAGATATTGGAGCATTGCTATCATGTCACTTCTGGGTTATTCTTTTCATTAAACCAGACAAACCCAGTTCTCTCAACATTCCTCATATGCTTTAGTCTCCATGTCATCTGTCTGTGTTCCAATTGTGTGATTATAAACCATGTGCTGTAATCTATTTGTACAGAATGCTACCTTTGGAATCATTTAATACAATAATATTGTTAAAATGGCTTACCACGGGAAGCAGCACCATAGCAAAGGCCCATCTCTTCCAACAGGAGGCCATCCTTTAGGTCAACCAACTCAAAGACTCGGTGCGTTTAAAGGCCAGACAGCACAACCCTTGGGAATTTCTGTCTCAAGATCTTCAAATCTTAGGAAAGTGGGGGGAAAAAAAAGCAGAAAATATATAAAAACCAAGATCTGGAATTGTGAAATCAAAAGGGAAAATCAAAGGAATGACGATCAAAAATTCTGCTTGTGTAAGAAGTGTAATTTTGTCTACAAAAAAAAAAAAAATATCTCACAATTCAAGACACAACTCTGCAGGAGTGACAGCATTTTGACATACTGACAAACACACACACACACACACACACACACACACACACACACACACACACACAGGAGTAGACCCAGACCTGGCCACCGTACAGGTAGTCCTCGATTTACGACAATGGTGCCAAATACTTCCATTGCTAAGCGAGACGTTTGTTAAGTGAGTTTTACCCCTTTTGTGACTTTTCTTGCCACCATTATTAAGTGAGCCAACGCAGTCATTATGTTAGTCACACAGCTATGAAGCACACCTGGCTTCCCTGTTGACTTCGCTTGTCAGAAGATCCCAAAAAGGGGATCTCATGATCCCGGGACGTTGCAACAACAACTGTCATAAATATGAGTAGGTTGCCAAACATCTTTGAATGTTGTTCATGTGACTGTGGGGATGCCGCAACTATAATTAAGTGTGAAAAATGGTCATAAGGCACTTTTCCCAGTGCTGTTTTAACTTCGAATAGTCACTAAACGAATTGTTGTAAGGGGAGGATTAGCGGTAATTCCAGTGGTGGGATTCAAATAATTTAACAACCGGTTCTCTGCCCTAATGACGGCTGGGTGGGCGTGGCCATGGTGGGCATGGCCATGATGTATGACAGGCAGCACTTGGCCTCCTACACCCCCCGGGAGCAAAAATCGGGCGCGTGGGGACTCCTAGAAAAGGCGGGGCGGGAAGGGCCAGCGGGCAATTGAACTCCCGGTTCCCCTGAACTCGCCCGAACCGGCTGAATCCCACCACTTTGCGACTTGTAGGACTCAAAAAGAAGTTATGGCCGCCATCTTGATTTCCTTGACTCCAATCACCTCAGGCCTATGTTTCTCGCCAGTGAAGGACTGAGGGAAATGGAGTCAGCCATTTATGGCTTTTTATTGCATTGAGGAATATAGCGTTATGTGGGAAAGACCTTCGGTGATGGATGAAGAGTCACTACCAAGGGAAAAAGTCAGAGAAGAGATGGCACAGCCCTCAGCTGCCATAATGAGTGGAGAAATAGACTAAGAAGGGACCCTCCCTAATTTCTCAGGCCGCTGGGAGAGTTGGGCTCTCAGGCTTGCAAGATTCTGTCAATGTAGCTTTAGAATAAACTAGGAACTAGCTGGTTTAGCCCACAAGGCCAACATCAATCTTGCAAGTTGGAACGTACAAACATCCCTTCATCTGCTCTACAGCCCAAGAAACCAGGGAGGACACAATCGTTGTTACAAGGAAACATGAAAGGATGCCATCCTGAGGAGGAGGAGGAGGAAGAAGAGGGAGGAGGAGGAGGAGGAGGAGGAGAAAAAGGAGGAGGAGGAAGAGAAGGAGGAAGGAGGAGGGGGAGAAGGAGGAGGAGGAGGAGGAGGAGGAGGAGGAGGAGGAGAAAAAGGAGGAGGAGGAAGAGAAGGAGGAAGGAGGAGGGGGAGAAGGATGGAGGAGGAAGAAGGAGAAGGAGAAAAAGGAGGAGGAGGAAGAGAAGGAGGAAGGAGGAGGAGGAGGAGGAGGAGGAGGAGGAGGAGGAGAAGAAGAAGAAGAAGAAGAAGAAGAAGAAGAAGAAGAAGAAGAAGAAGAAGAAGAAGAAGAAGAAGAAGAAGAAGAAGAAGAAGAAGAGGATGGGAAAGAGGGGAGAGGGGGAAGAGGAGAAAGGGCAGAGAAGGAGAAAGGAAGAAACACAGCATCGCCGAGAACCTTCATTTCCTGAACATTATATGTGGGTAACTTATTCAAAGCGGTGGAAGTTACTCATTTCCTCTCGTAACAGAAGAATGGGGAGACTGAGGTTACACTTCCATTATGGCTAAACCCTTTTCTCTCCAGCCGAGCAAAAGTGTTCTCTGCCAAACTTTAAGAAGCCGTGGAAGTAGTCCACCCTGACATTTGCTGACCTACTGACAGCTTCTTTCTGGCTTCCTTTCCCTCTTGCTCCAGTGCCCTGCCTTCCTTCCAAAAAACAGAACAATAAAGGCTAACAGCCTCCTTCAGAACGCCTTCGAGACAAGGGAAGGCAACTCTAGGAGTCATTGAATGCTCCAGCATCATGAGAACATCTGTGCTGCAGGGAGGTCAAAGTGAGAGAAGGCCTGAAAAGAAGGAGAAGCCGCAGATTCCGGCCAGATGTTGCTGAGTGTCAAGAAAACATTGGGAAACTTCAAGTTATTTCATGGAGAATACAATTGTCTATGCATCATATCCTCCATGGCTCCCAAGACCATCACACTGGAGAGACCTTGACTTTCCTTTTTAACAAACCAAGGATGGAGGAACCCAACAATAATATACTGTATATATACTGTAGCTTAACTGAGGAAAGACTTAGGGGAGACATGATTAGCCGTCTTCCAATCCTTGAAGGCTTCCCACAGAGGAGAGGGGCCCTGAGGACAAGACGAGAAGGAATGGGTGGAAGCTCCTCTCTAATTGTCTTTCTTAAGCCAGGCCATCACAATAATCTTACAAGGCAGCCTGGCTAAACAGAGTAAGAGAGGAGATGGAGAAGAAGAGGTGAGAGGGAGAGAGAGGGTGAAGGGGAGGAGAGAGAGTGAGAGGGACAGGGAGTAGGAGAGAAAGGGAGAGGGAGAGAAAGAGGAGAGCGGGATAAGAGATGGAGAAGAGAAGGAAGCAGGACAGATGGGGAAATAGAGAGAGGCCAAGGGAGAAAGGGATAAAATCTCTCTCTCTCTCTCTCTCTCTCTCTCTCATATTTATCCATCTATCATCTCTCTCTGTGTGTGTGTGTGTGTATGTGTGTGTGTGTGTGTATCTGAATGCCTATCTAGCTATCAAACTACAAATATTCTCTTTTATTGGTATGCATGTCTCTATTTCTACCTGTCATCTGTCTATCTGTATCTCTCTCTCTCTCTCTCATCTATATCTTTCTATCGTGTATCTATCCATCTATCATCTCTGTGTGTGTGTGTGCGTCTGAGTATCTATCTATCTATCTATCTATCTATCTATCTATCTATCTATCTATCTATCTATCTTCTCCTTTATTGGTATGCTTTTCTCTCTCTCTCCATCCAACCATCTCTCTCTCTCTCCTCTCTTTCTATCATGTATTTATCCATCTATCATCTCTGTGTGTGAATGCCTATCTAGCTAGCTAACTACAAATATTCTCTTTTATTAGTATGCATTTCTCTCTTTCTACCTATCATCTCTCTCTCTCTCTCTCTTTATCTATCTGTCTATCATCTATCTATCATCTATATCTTTCTATCATATATCTGTCCATCTATCATCTATGTGTGTGTGTGTGTGTGTCTGAGTATCCATCTATCTATCTATTTACAAATATTCTCCTTTATCGGTATGCATTTCTCTCTCTCTCTCCATCCATCCATCCATCCACCCATCTATCTCTCTATTTATCTTTCTATCTATTCTCTGTGTATCTGTCTGTCTCTCTCACTTTATCTGTCATAAATCAATCACTACGTGCAATTATATGATTTGGATTAACATCATGTAATTAAATCAATAAGTTTCACTAGGTGTTTTATGGTTACATTTATTTATACCATGTTATTTATTCCCTGTGGCTGCCTTTGCCTTATGCCTTATACCTTATGCCTTATGGATTGTCCTCCTGAAATTAAATTGGCCTCAACTCTGCCAACTTTCCAGAAGACTTTAAAGAGGTGGATGTGTTCCCAGACACGAGAGTCAGAGAGTTCGTGATGCAGTTGTTATTTATCCAAATTGATTTGACTCCTTAGTTGTTGATTATACTTTATGTTATGTTTCTGTATTGTTTTTTTTAACCGCCCACGAAAACAAACAAATGAATTACTGAACACATCAATCCAAAGTTCTCACTTGAAGAACAAATGACTAGATTGGAATTATCTCACTTGGGACACATGAGATGAAGGCCTGGCTCTCTGGAGAAGACTTCATAGCTGGAAAAGGTGGAAGGAAAGAGAAGAAGGGGATAACCGGTAGAAGAGGGGATGGACTCAATTATAGAAGTGATGAGAGGACCACTGGAAGACCTGAAGCACAAGTTTTGGCGTCAGATTCTCTTGGAGAAGATTAATCCATGTGGTCACTACAAGTCAACATTGAGTTGAAGGCACACAATGAATCTATCCATCAATCAATCGCCCAGCTTTCTTGAAAAGTCCATTATGGTGGAAAGCATGGAAGGAAAGAGAAGGGGAAGGTAAGCAGAAGGTGGATGGACTCACTTACGGTGGAGAAGAATGCATAATAATTGGAAGATTCGAAGGACCAGGCTAGGGGAAAAATCTAACTACCTGGTCATTGAGTGTTGCCATAACAACACTGTAAGATAAGTTGGGCTGAGAGAGAGTCACCACATGACTCTTTCATGAGAGCTCTCTCATGAGAGCTTTCATGACAAAGGCGGGACTAGAACTCAGCATCTCCTGGTGATTGGCTCCAAGTCATCCAGCTGGCTTTCACACCTAAGGTGGGACTAGAATTTCCTCTCTCCTGGTGATTGGCTCTAAGTCACCCAGCTGGCTTTCACGCCTAAGGTGGGACTAGAATTCCCTCTCTCCTGGTGATTGGCTGAAAATCACCCAGCTGGCTTTCATGCCTAAAGTGGGACTAGAATTCCCTCTCTCCTGGTGATTGGCTGAAAATCACCCAGCTGGCTTTCATGACTAAGGTGGGACTAGAATTCCCTCTCTCCTGGTGATTGGCTGAAAATCACCCAGCTGGCTTTCATGACTAAGGTGGGACTAGAATTCCCTCTCTCCTGGTGATTGGCTGAAAATCACCCAGCTGGCTTTCATGCCTAAGGTGGGACTAGAATTCCCTCTCTCCTGGTGATTGGCTGAAAATCACCCAGCTGGCTTTCATGCCTAAAGTGGGACTAGAATTCCCTCTCTCCTGGTGATTGGCTGAAAATCACCCAGCTGGCTTTCATGCCTAAAGTGGGACTAGAATTCCCTCTCTCCTGGTGATTGGCTGAAAATCACCCAGCTGGCTTTCATGCCTAAAGTGGGACTAGAATTCCCTCTCTCCTGGTGATTGGCTGAAAATCACCCAGCTGGCTTTCATGCCTAAAGTGGGACTAGAATTCCCTCTCTCCTGGTGATTGGCTGAAAATCACCCAGCTGGCTTTCATGACTAAGGTGGGACTAGAATTCCCTCTCTCCTGGTGATTGGCTGAAAATCACCCAGCTGGCTTTCATGCCTAAAGTGGGACTAGAATTCCCTCTCTCCTGGTGATTAGCTGAAAATCACCCAGCTGGCTTTCATGCCTAAGGTGGGACTAGAATTCCATGTCTCCTGGTGATTGGCTGAAAATCACCCAGATGGCTTTCATGCGTAAGGTGGGACTAGAATTCCCTGTCTCCTGGTGATTGGTTCAAAGTCAAAGTGGCTTTCATGCCTAAGGAAAGAAAACTCGTGTTTTTTGGGAAAATCGCACTCATGGTGAAGTTCACTGAACAAGAGCTGCAAAAAATGGTGGTAAATCCAATCAGTCACATGACCAAGTCACTTAACAACCCTCAATATGGTCGCAAATCGAGAACTGCCTGCCTTTGATGACAGAAAGCGAAATGTTGAATCGAATCTATTCTCAGCCGCACGAGGGAGGGAATAGAGTAAAAACAGCTCAAAAGCCGCGCCGCAGTCAAATTTTAAGCCATTATATGATAATTATTATAATGACAGAGTCCCCCTCAAAGAGGCAGAGATAAACCAATTCATTACAGAACGGAAACCGACAAGATAAACTTTCAAAGCACTTAACACTTCTTCGATGTCATGAAATGTGGAACTAATAAATTATCTCTTTCCTGAGAGGGGAAAATCCGTTGAGTTCTAGGCAAAAAGTTGCTGAGTTTTTATTGTAGGCGTGACCAAGATTTTCACAGGGGTAACACAGGGATGCTAATGGCATACTCAAAAGCAATACAGGGACAATTCTGATTTTCACGCTCGATACAGCAGGTCCTCAACTTACAACCATTCATTTAGTGACCGTTTGATGTTACAATGGCACCGGGAAAAGGGACATATGACAGTTTTTCACACTTACGACCGTTGCAACATCTCTGTGGTCACGTGATCAAAATTCAGACGCTTGGCAACTGACTTATATTTATGACGATTAAAGTCCTGGGGTCACATGATCCCCTTTTGCGAACTTCTGAAGTGCAAACTTAATACTACACTGTTTCACTTAACAACTGTGGCAAAAACGGTTGTAGAGTGGGGCGACCTCTGTTATAACTGGATTATAATTGAACTGTCTCGCTTAGCTACATAAATCTGGGGCTCAGTTGTGGATGTAGGTTGAGCATTACTTGTATCTGAAATTCTATCACTCGCCCAGGGAGCACAAGGAAAACTCAGTTTTTCCTTAGAAAGATGCATTTATATTGAAACATAAATGTAAATATAAATTCTTGACTTACCACCGTTCGTTCAGTGACTTTTCAAAGTTATAACTGGCAATATAGGCCAGTTCAATAAATCAATAACAGCACTGGAAAAAGTGATTTGCAACTGGTCTTCGCAGTTACGACCGTCGCAACACCTCCCACAATCACCTGATTGATATCCAGCATGTATTAACAACAGATGTATAATACCCAGCTGATCGCCATTTGCAACCTTCCCATCCAGCTTCTGGCAAGCAAAGAGGGGAGGGGAGGAACCAGGATTCATTTAATGACCACATGATTCACAACAACTGCAGCAATTGTTTTAACCACTATGGCAACTCGTTTAGCAACTGCCTTGCTTTGCAAAGGAAGTTGGAGTCCCAGCTTTGGTCATAAGACAAGGATGACCTGTATCAGTTATGAAAAGAGTCAAGGATATTAAAAAACGCAATACAAGCTTGTCTTTGACACGCAACCATAATTGAGGCCCAAATTGCCGTTGCTAAGCGAGACAGCCACTAAGTCAGTTCTGCCCCATTTTCATGCCACGTTTGTTAAGTAAATCATTGCAGCTGTTAAGTAAGTATCATGATTGTTAAGTGAATCCAGCTTCCCCCATTGACTGCCTGCCAGAAGGTCACAAAAGGGGATGGCGTGACTCCAGGACACTGCAACAGTCATAAATACGAGTCAGTTGCCCAGCATCTGAATTTTGACCACGTGACCACCAGGATGCTGCAACGGTCATAAGAATTAAAAAACGGTCACTGTTTTGAGTGTCGTAACTTCGAAGTCACTAAGTGAATAGAGGAAAGGTGGATTTGATTAAAAAAAAACAACAACTGCGTAATTCGCTTAATATCCATGGCAAGAAAGATTGTAAAGTGGGGCAGAACTCACTTAACAATGCTCTCTCTTTTGGGCTCCATTGTGGTTGCAAGCTGAGGACTACCTACATTTCCCGGATTGAAGCAACTTTTATAATATTCCCGGAAGCGTTTCTGAATTTTAAGCATTTCTCTCTCGAAAATTCATGCGGAGTCCCTAAGGGAAGTATTCCACCCACTAAATTGGATATTATGACACTCCACAACTACTGCAATCTCTTCCTACACTAGTTGAGGCAGAAGGCAAAGCAGAAATCTGCAAGGGGAACAGCGAGGCAAAAGAGATTATGGAATCCATCCCATGCCTTCAGGATCTCCCTCACCAGCTCCACTGATGGTCCATTTTTAGTCCGTGTTTCCCCAGATCTTCAAAAGCCATACCATGACGGAACCCACTGGAAGAGATAACTGGCCAAAGTAACTTAGGCATGTAAAAGACTCAGAAAACAAAACAATAGAGTTGGAAGGGACCTCAGAGGTCTTCTAGTCCAACCCCCTGCTTAGGCAGGAAACCCTACAACACTTCAGACAAAGGGTTGTCCAACCTCTTCTTAAAAACTTCCAGTGTTGGAACATTCACAACTTCTGGAGGCAAGCAGTTCCACTGTGTAATTATTCTAACTGTCAGGAAATTCCTCCTTAGTTTCAGGTTTCTTCTCTCCTTGGTGAGTTTCCACCCATTGCTTCTTGTCCTGCCTTCAGGTGCTTTGGAGAACAGCTTGACTCCCACTTCTTTGGGGCAGCCCCTCAAATATTGGAGCACTGCTATCATGCCTCCCCTAGTCCTTCTTTGCATTAAACTAGACATTTATTGTATTTATTTATTGATTGATTCGATTTATATGCCGCCCTTCTCCGGAGACTCAGGGTGGCTTACAATGCGTTAGACATTTGTTAAGTCAGCTTTGCCTCCTTTTACAAACTTTCTGGGCACAGTTGTTATCACTATTACTAATTTAACACTGCATTGCAGGTGTTAAATTAGTAACACCGTTGTTAAGCGAATCTGGCTTTTCCATCAACTTTGCTCTTCAGAAAATCACAAAAGGGGATCGCGTGATTCCGGGACACTGCAACCGTCATAAATATGAGTCAATTGGCCAGAGTCTGAATGTTGATTATGTGACCATGAGGATGCTACTAGGGTTGTGTGAAAAACGGTCATAAGTCACTTTTTTCAATGCCGTTGTAACTTAAAACGGTCACTAAATGAACTGTTGCAAGTCAAGGACCACCTGTATTACTTTGTATCCCACCTTTATTATTTTTACAAATAATTCAAGATAGAGAAAACATCTAACACACCCTCCTCCTCTTAGTTTCCCCACAACAACAATCCTGTGAGATGGGTTGGGGTGAGAGAAAGAGGGACTCGGCTCAAAATCACCAGCCCAGCTTTCACGGCTAAGGCAGGACTTGAACTCATGGCCTCCCACTTTCTGGCCTGGTGCCTTAAGCACTATACCAAACTAATGTTGTTGAAGAAGGGGATAATAGGGCAGCCTTTCTGCGTTGAAGGCCACCGTCTCCTAGGCGAACCAGTGTTGGACTGTTTGGATTGACAAGGGAGAAACCAACATCTGTGTTTTTTTTTAATTTAATTTATACGCCGCCCTTCTCCAGAGACTCAGGGCGGCTTACAATGCATTAAGCAATAGCCTTCATACTTTTGTATATACCTGCTTAGTAGGGCTTTCGGGCCCCCCTAAGCGGTGTTCTTTTTTATACAAAGTCATCTTATTGCCCCCACAATCCGGGTCCTCAATTTACCTACCTCGGAAGGATGGAAGGCTGAGTCAACCTTGAGCCTGGTGAGATTCGAACTCGCAGTAATTGCAGGCAGCTGGCAGCTAAGTGCTACTTTAAGAGCACTTTAGTCCGCTGAGCCACTAAGGCTCCTTTTGGTGACATACCCAGTTCTCCTGAGATACCCAGTTCCTGCAATCGTTCTTCACATGTTTTAGCCTCCAGTCCCCTAATTAGGTTTGTTGGGTGAAGAAGATTAATGACCACATGATTCATTTAACAACTGTAATGATTCGCTTAACAACTGTGGCAATTAAGATTATAAAATCAGGCGCAGCTCACTTTAAAAAAAAAAAACCCACCTTGCTTAGCGAAGGAAATTCGGGCTCCAACTGTGGCCATAAGTCAAGGACTACTTGTAGTTTACTTCCGGCATATGAGTGTCAGGGTTTCTCCATGACCTGAGTCTCCCGGGTTTTCCCCACTCAAAGGAAAGTCAAAGTCCCTTCCCCTACACCCAATCTGGTCCCATTATCCGTCACGTCACTCACCCTTTACAACTGCTTGGACTTGGATGGAGTAGGGTTTGGAGAGAGGAGGAGGACTTGTGGAGTCTTGGTGCTCTCTGAGCTTCGTTCTTTCCTTGCAGGCGGTATTCACAAAGGTATTACTTTGTGATACCATCCATGACTTCAGGAATGAAATGGCTGCAAGAGAATAACTAAGCTCAGATTGCCAAGGACCCAACCATTTTTTTCCTCCTCTTCCTCCTCTTCCTCCTCTTCCTCCTTTCCGCAAAACCTTCTAGCCCTGATGATGTTCCCTAGTTAGGTTATGAAACATCTCCGAGAGAACAACCAAGCTCAGACGACTCCACAATACTCCTCTTCCTCCTCCTCTTCTCTGCCAACCAAACTCCCTTCCAGCACGGATGATGTTCCCTGGTTGGGTCACGAAACATCTTCAAGAGAACAAGCAAGCTCGGAGAGCACCCAGGACCCCACCGTTCAACCTTGAGCTAGAAATATTTCCTCTTATTAGTATCAAGATTATATTCCAGCAGCAGTGTTGAGAAGCCCAACTCAACTTTCACTGCTGTTGCACACCTAGTGGTAATTGCAGAATACTAACATAGTTGGATGTAGCAAATATCTACTGCATTAGTGAACGTTTGTATTTCCAGTGGTATTCTCCGTGCCAGCCCAAAGAAATAGATTTGCAAGCACGTATCATTGGTGTAGGTGTATAAGGGAGTGGGCGGCCTTTATTTGTTTTTCGTAGCAAGCAATAATCTGTTTATTAATTTTCCTGGGCCTAATAATTCCCTTGTTTTATTGCTTATCCTTGCAAGCAATTTTGTCTGGGTGTTATTCCCCTCCGCCCTTGCCAGTCTTGGCTATTTTTAATTTAAGCTTATTTCCTTATTTTTGAGGGGGCTACGAATGTCGTGATTTTCCTGGGATGCCGCAACAGCATTTAAGCCGTAAGAAATTAGACAATGAAAGAATTTTTCAAAAGGGGGGGGGGGGAAAAACTCCCAACGACTTTAATCCTATTTAAAGAACAAGTTGTTGTTTCGCGCAGCCTCCTCCTTACGCAACGCCAAACCAACATGCTAATTTGGGTGAAGTTCAACGGTGTAAGTGAAGCCATGCACATTTGGAAATAATTATTATAATTCAAAGAGAAAGACAGTTTATCAAAGTGGAGAGGGCCGAGAACTGATGACAGGGTATCTTTTTAATCTCTCCCTCTCTCTCTCTCTTTTTTTGGGGGGAGGATGCACCATGTGGTTAAACGACTTCCAGGTTGCAAATTTGTCTCTTTATGTTGTGCGTTTTATTTGTGGGTTTGTTTCGGTGATAGGGCGACCCGTCTTACTCTCAGAAAAGCTGTGAGGCTAACAATGCATTGAAATAAGAAACGCACAAGAGTAGGAGACAGGTAGGGGTGGGTTCTAAATTTTTTTACTACCGGTTCTGTGGGCGTGGCTTATTTTGTGGGCGTGGCTTGATGGTCATGTGACAATTATTTAGGATTTAGCAGAGGTACTGGTCTACCAGGCGTTTAACTGCTTGCAGAGCTGTACCGGTCTACCCATTGATTTTTGCAGGCACTGGTCTACTCATGTATTTTTGCAGGCACTGATCTACTCATGTATTTTTGCAGGCACTGGTCTACCCATTTATTTTGCAGGCACTGGTTTACTCATGTATTTTTGCAGGCACTGGTCTATTCATGTATTTTTGCAGGCACTGGTCTACTCATGTATTTTTGCAGGCACTGGTCTACCCATTTATTTTGCAGGCACTGGTTTACTCATGTATTTTTGCAGGCACTGGTCTATTCATGTATTTTTGCAGGCACTGATCTACTCATGTATTTTTGCAGGCATTGATCTACCTATTTATTTTTGCAGGCACTGATCTACTCAATTGTTTTCTTTCAATACTGATCAGCTGTAGGGCGGCCCTTTGAAGCCCCCAGGCAAGAGTTTAAACAGTTTTTTTCCCTCTAGCCATCAGCTGGGACTCAGGAGGCAGCAACAGATTGGAGGTGGGGCCAAATAAAACGTAAGAATAACGCGGGGGTGGGGGGCCAGTGGAGTGGGTGGCGCGGGGGGGACAGAAAAGGTTCGGTGATGTCATATCATCACCACTACCGGCTCGGGAGAACCGGGCAAAACCAGGAGGAACCCACCATTGGAGACAGGTATTCCTTGACTTACAACAGTTCAGTTAGTGACCATTTGAAGTTACGACAACACTGGAAAAAGCAACTTAGGGCCAACAGTTGCAACTCTTGTAGCGTCTCCGTTACCGCAAGATAAAAATTTGGATCGCTTGGCAACTGATTCATATTTATGACGGTTGCAATGTCCCGGGGTCACATGATTTCCCTTTTTGATGACCTTCTGACAGTGAGGAAGCCAGATTCACTTAACAACCGTGTTACTAATTTAACAACGGCAGTGAACCACCTAACAGTGGCGAGAAAGGTTGGGAGCAAAACTCATTTAAGAAATGTCTCACTTAGCAACAGAAATTTGGGGCCCCGATTGCGGTCGTAAGTTGAGGACTTTCCTGTAATCATCAATACATCTATACTATATTGGCTGCTTCAAAACAAACCCCCTGGACAAGAATTAAAAAAAACCAAGCCATCTCCAAACCTTCACACTGGAGAACACAACCAGAGTTTTAAAGCTTTCTGGAGAGTTAAAAGGGCTGAGGCCCCTTTAAACTGAGAGCGGGGGAGGGTATTTTATTCTAAAGAGCATGCTGCAACAGAAAAGACCCCCGTGTGGGTCGCCCCAAGGGAGCCTTTAATTTGGGGTCCTGGGTGGCTTTCTTTCAAACCTTTCATAATCCAAATGAGGTAACATCATCAGTGCTAGAAGAGAATGGGGTTACAGAGAGGAGGAGGAAGAGGAGGAGGAGGAGGAGGAGGAGGAGGAGGAGGAGGAGGAGAAGGACTGTGAGGTCCTTGGTGCTCTAAGCTTGGCTGTTTTTCTTGCAGGATTTCATTACCTAATTAGGTAACAGGATTAGTGAAACTATGTACTGATGACGTTACCTAGTTGGGTCATGAGATGTCTACAAGAAAACCACCAAGCTCAGAAGACACCAAGGACTCCCCACACCTTTTGTTCTTTCTCCTCCTCCTCCTCTAACCCCACTCCCTTCTAGCACCCCCTAATTGAGTCATGAAATGTCTGTAGGAAAGCCACAAAGTTTAGAGACCACCAAGGACCCCGTTCTCCTTTTCTCCTCCTCCTCCTTGCAAACCCCACTCCTTTCTAGCCCTGATGATGTTACTTAGTTGGGTCATGAAGCAACCAAGCTCAGAGAGCACCAAGGAGCCCACAGTCCTTCTCCTCCTTCTCTTCCTCCTCCTGAAAGAACAGAATCAGCCAATCAATGAAAATACCTAGGATCAATTTCCATAAGGCAGAAGGAAAGAAAAGAAGATGACCAATAGAAGTGATCTGTCCCCCTCTACAGATACCCACAAAAACACAGCCAGTCGAGGGTTAAAGAAGCACTTGGCACACACCCCAGTTCTTATCTCTAACTTGGCAGTGATATGCACACCGTCTGCCAAGTGCTTTAATAGTACACAGAAAGAAAATCACAACAAATATTCAGCAAAGTCTCTGATCAGCTTCAGCTTTTAGCTCCAATGACTACCAGATTGAATTTTTGTTCGTCACAGAGATCATTTACCACCACCCTGTCTTATATAGTCTCTGGGTGTGGTCCAGTGACTCATTGGTCCTGTGACTCAAGTCCAGTGACTCAGGTCTATTCCCTCATACGTCTCCTCAGCTGCTGTAAGCGCTTATCTCGCCTTCTTTGACGTGCGTCCAGGAATGACGTCTCTCCCTCACTCTCATCTGAGACACCTGTTTCCCCACTACTTTCCTCTCTTTCAGCTGACACCTGAGACGGTGCCGGGGGGGCGGGGCTGGGAGATCTGGCTGGCTCCTCTTCCTCATGCTCAGCGCTTCCTTCCTCCAATGGGATAGGCTCAGAGGACAGGGCCACAACAAGAAGGTAGGTGGACCTGATTAGAGTAGCCATGGGAATGTATCATTAGAAAACCCGAAAGGCCAGGTTAGGACAGATTGTCACAGGAGGGGTCTTACGTTGTGGTCATTAAGAGTCACCTAATGGCCCATAATCATTCAATGTAAGGTTTTAGGCGACTTGCAGCTCCATGGATGGACTGACTTATAGTGATGATGGAGGCACCATTGGGAGATCTAAAAAAGGAGATTAGGGATCGACCATCATGGAGAACTTCTACCAACGGATGGAAACTTATTAAGGAGAAAATCAACCTAGAACTAAGGAGAAATTTCTTGGCCGTGAGAACAATTAACCAATGGAAGGACTTGCCTCCAGAAGTTGTGAATGCTCCATCTCTGGAGGCTTTCAAGAAGAGATTGGTCAACCATTTGTCTGAAATGTCATAGGGTTTTCTGGTTGAATATGGAGTTAGAAGACCTTCAAGGTCCCTTCCAAATCAAATTACTCTATTATGTGATCAAAAATGACTCAGTGGCACCTAATCCATCATTATTCCATCTTGCAACCCAAGGTAGCATGTGGAAATGTTCTATACTCATCCGTTTTTCTTCTTTTTCGGGGAGAGGATAATCTATAACAGCAACGTAGCATTATTTGATTCAAAGGTGGTTGTTGTTTTCCAACAGAGATCTCGCTCACCATCTTGATATTTCTTTGTTAACTATCTCATTTTTACATCTATGCCTCTTTCTTAATCTGTAATGAACCGTGTTTTATTCCGTATTCTGGCCTTTGTGCATTGTTCCTCAGGTTTATTGCCCAGCATGAGAAGTGCAGACAGTGGGAGGGAGAGATATAAATATTTTTAATCAGAAATATAATGCTAGGCAGTGGCGGATAAATTGTTCGCCGACCGCTATGCCCATGTCCTTCTAAATTTCTCAGACAAGTGTCTTTGACATTAACCTCCAAAATAATGGTCAGGGATATCTGTGGGGTTGTACATATGGAATAAATGCACAACCAGATATTTCTGGGATAGCTCTGGAAATGGATTCATGCTTTCTTCTCTCAAAAATCTTCCTCCCCTCATCTCTGGCATCTCACAGAATAGGGCAGTGATGGCTAACCTTTTTGCCATCGTGTGCCAAAAGTGGGGGGAACGCGGTGGGATCACACGAACGCATGCCCACATCCATAATTCTATGCACCCTGCTCCCCCCCCCCGTGCTCCCCCCGCTTTTGGCACAGGATGGCACAGTAGGCCCATTTTTTGCTCTCCTCAGGCTCCAGAGTCTTTCTAGGAGCCTAGGGAGGGCAAAAATAGCCTTCCCCATCCCCCAGAGGCTCTCTGGAGGCCAGAAACAGTGTGTTTCCTGACTTCTGGTGGGCCCAGAGGCCCGAAAATCAGATGGCTGGCACACGTGTGCCAGAGCTGAGCTCGCATGCCCACTGATATGGCTCCACATGCCACCTGTGGCACCCATGCCAGAGGTTCTCCATCACGGGAATAGGATATCTCACTCAGTCCTATTATTCCTTGGAGAGGTCTATAATGCTGGGATTGGTGGGAGCAAAGAGAAAGAGAGGATAACTACATGAAGGAAAGAGAAGAGGGCAACTGGGAAGAAGAAAGGAGGAGAAGGAGGAGAGGAGGAGAAGAAGAGGAGAAGAAGAGGAGGAGGAGAGAAGTAGGATGGGAGGAGGAGGAGAAGAAAAAGAGGAGGAGGAGGAGGAAGGAGAACAAGAAGGAGGAGAGGAGAAGGAAGAAGAAGGAGAGGAGGAAGAGGAGGAGGAAAGAGAAGAGGGCAATTAGGAACAAGGTGAATGGACTGTTACAGCAATAATGGGTGCATCGTCGGAAGCCCTGAAGGGGCCAAGTTGGGCCTGATCCTCCTCAGGAAGAACTTGCCTGTTGATATCTATACGATGGAACTTCAAAATCAGCCAACTCACATTTGATCTGATCTGAACATGGCTTGTGACGATCAATTTAGGGAAAAGCTAAAACAACCTTCCTATCTGGACTAATTCAGTCTCGCTTTGACTTCCCCACCTGTTGGGGAGCATGGAGGCCATCTTGAAAACAGGATTCAAGAGCTGTTAGATTCACCCTTGGAGGTTGCAACTTGATTCCCCTGCTTGGAAGCCAGTTGGAAAACGGCGTTACTAAACTCTTTCTCATAAGAAAAGGAGAATCTGAGTAGACTTCGAAGCATCCATTTCCTGATCTAGTCCATCTTGTAAGGTGGCATCAGCCTGGGGTTGTTGAAACATCTACATAGTGGATGGTTCTCTCCCTTCTCCTTCTTTACTCGCTGTTAATGTAAGGGTTTTCAAAGTGTTTTTTCCCACCCACACGGTAACCTCATTCTCCCTATTATGAGAGGAAATGAGTAACTTCCACCGCTTTGAATAAGTTACCCACATATAATGCTCAGGAAATGAAGCTTCTCAGCGATGCTGTGTTTCTCTCTTTCTCCTTCTCTGCCCTTTCTCCTCTCCCCCCCCCCCTCTTTCCCATCCTCCTCCTCTCCTCTTCCTTCTTCTTCTTCTTCTTCTTCTTCTTCTTCTTCTTCTTCTTCTTCTTCCTCTCCTCCTCCTCCTCCTTCCTCTCCTCCTCCTCCTCCTCCTTCTTCTTCCTCTCCTCCTTCTCCTCCCCCTCCTTCTCTCTATCCTCCTTTCATTCTTCTTCTCCTTTCCTCCTCTTTTCTTCTTCCTCTTCTTCCCTTCTTCTTCCTCTCCTCCCCTTCTTCTCTCTATCCTCCTTTTGTTCTTCTTCCTCTCCTCCTCCTCCTCCTCCTTCTTCTTCCTCTCCTCCTTCTCCTCCCCCTCCTTCTCTCTATCCTCCTTTCATTCTTCTTCTCCTTTCCTCCTCTTCTTTCTTCTTCCTCTTCTTCCCTTCTTCTTCCTCTCCTCCCCTTCTTCTCTCTATCCTCCTCCTTTCGTTCTTCTTCTCCTTTCCTCCTCCTCTTTCTTCTTCCTCTTCCTCTTCGTCTTCTCTCCTCCTTCTCTCTCTCCTCCTCCTTTCATTCTTCTTCTCCCTGTCCTTCTCCTTTTCTTCTTTCACTTTCTCTCCTCCCTGCCTCTTTCTCCTGCTTTTTGTTTTCTTCTTCACACTCTCCTCCTGCTGCTTCTCTGCAGGACCTTATCTATGCACACACAAATCTGTGTGTTTGTGTGTCTGTCTGTCTGTCTCTCCCGCCCTCTCTCTCAAATCTATGTGTCTGTCTGTCTGTCTGCTGTCTCTGCGTGGCTCACACCATGTCAAACTGTCATCTCCAGCAACTGATTGTGAATTATTTCAGCTGCCCGCTGCTTGCTCCTTACAAATTGCACCATCCCTGCGCTAACAGTGGAGAAAAACAAGTCAGCTATTCGGGATTTGATCTTTGCTCGAGACTGCAGAACGACACTGAATTCCCTCCAGTTCAGGCACACAATGTAGAAATGTTCCTAATTAAGTCAGCGCTGGGAATACAGTTGTTGACTTACGATGCCAGTTGAGGCCAATGTTTTTGTTGCTAGGTAAAACAGTTGTTAACTGAGTTCTGCCCCATCTTATGACGCTTTCTTGCCACAGTTGTTATGTGAGTCACTGCAGCTGTTAATATGAGCCACAAGGTTGTTCAGTGAATCTGGCTTTGGCTTTGCCTGTCCAAAGGGGGATCCCGTGATATCCCCACCCCACCCCCCGCAGGACACCGTGACCGTCATAAATCTGAGTTAGTTCCATCTGAATTTTGATCATGCAACCGTGAAGATGCTAAAAAGTTCGTAAGAGTGAAAAACGGCCACAAGGCACTTTTTTCAACGGTGTTGTAACTTTGAACGGTCACTAAATGAACAGTCGTAGGTTAAGGACTACCTGTTCAGAGGTTGGACAGGAGAAAGGAGCAACTGAAAGGCTGGGGAATTCTGAGAGTTGAAGTCCGCACATTTTCAAGTGGCCAAGATTAGGAACAGTGTGGATTTCTACCAGTGGTGAAATCCAAATTTTTTTACTACTGGTTCTGTGGGCGTGGCTTGGTGGGAATGGTATGGTTTGGTAGGAGTGGCAGTGGCAGTGGAAGGATACTGCAAAATCTCCATTCCCACCCCACTCCTGGGGAAAAGAGATTGCAAAATCTCCATTCCCATCCCACTCCTGGGGGAAGGAGATTGCAAAATACCCATTCCCACCCCACTCCTGGAGGAAGGAGATTGCAAAATTTCCATTCCCACCCTTCTCCTGGGGGAAGGATACTGCAAAATCCCTATTCCCACCCCACTCCTGGGGGAAGGATACTACAAAATTCCCATTCCCACTCTACTCCTGGGGGAAGGAGATTGCAAAATATCCATTCCCACCCCACTCCAGGGGGAAGGGTGCTGCAAAATCCCCATTCCCACCCCACTCCAGGCGGAAGGATACTGCAAAATCCCCATTCCCACCCCACTCCAGGGGGAAGGATGCTGCAAAATCCCCATTCCCACTCTACTCCAGGGGGAAGGATGCTGCAAAATCCCCATTCCCACCCCCCAAAAAAACAGCATAAATCTTGACCAAGGGATGCTGCCAACAGACTGTGGTGTCCTTGATGCTCTTGAGCTCGATTGTCTTTTTGTAAACATTTCATGACCCTCCTAGGTAACGTAATCAGTGCTAGAAAGAGGGTGGGGTTTGCGAAGAGGATGTGGAAGAGGAGGGAAGAGGAAGAGAAGGAGGAAAGAGGAGGAGGAGGAAAGAGGAGGAGGAAAGAAGAAGAGGAAGAGAAGGAGGAAAAAGGATGAATAGGAGGAGGAAGTGGAGGAGGAAAGAGGAGGAGGGGGAAGGGGGGAGGGGGAGGAAAGAGGAAGAGGAAGAGAAGGAGGAAAAAGGAGGAAGACGGGGAGGAAACAGGAAGGGGAGGAAAGAGGAGGAGGAAAGAAGAGGAAGAGGGCGAGGAAGAGGGGGAGGAAACAGGAAGGAGAGGAAAGAGGAAGAGGAAGAAAAGGAGGAAAGAAGAGGAGGAAGAGGTGGAAGAGGAGGAAGAGGGGGAGGAAAGAGGAAGAGAAGGAAGAAAGAGGAAGAGGAGGAGGAAGAGGAAGAAAGGGGAGGAAGAGGAGGAGGACGACGATTGTGGAGTTCATGGTGCTTTCTGAACTTTGTTAATTTTCCTGCTGACATTTCATCACCCAACTGGGTAACCTCATCAGTGCTGGAAGGAAATGAGGTTTACTCTCATTTAATATACTATCTATCTGCTCAACCTGTGAATATTTCTGGTTCCTTGACTGGGGGCATTGTACATTTCTGGATCTTGGTGTCCTTTTCCTTTGTGCCCCAAAGCCCACTTCGAGAGGCATACATCTTGCAGCCCCCAACAATGCTCCCCGCACACCACGAGGCTTCTGTGGCCCAGCTGTGCAGCTCTTCAAAGAGATGCTTCTTCCCTTTGAGGAAGGACTCTGCGGACCTTCAAAGAGCTTCAAAGAGCTTCAAAGATCAGCCTCCCTTCATTTTCAGAAAAACACCGAGAATCCCCCCTCCCCTCCCCACCTCCGCCTGCTTTCACCAACATTAACAGAAATATTAGTGTTTCTGGGCATATGCAGAAGGCCCATCCAATCCCTCAACCTGCCACCTGAACCCTCATCAAAATGGCTACGAATTACGACCACAAGGGAGCCCGAAATGTATGTTGCTAAGCGAGAAATTTGTTCAGTGAGTTTTGCTCCATTTTACGAATTTTCTGGCCGCGTAAGTAAGTAAGGGAACGGCTGCAGATGCTAAATTAGTAACTCGGTTGTTAAGCGAATTAGGTTTCCCCTTTGACTTTGCTCGTCAGGAAGTCACCCAAAGGGGATCATGTGACCCCAGGATGTTTACCGTCATAAATGTGAGCCACATTGCCAAGCATTCCAATATAAATCCCTGGGTCGTTAAGATTGAAAGATGGTCATAAGCCTCTTTATTCAGTGCCGTCGCAACTTCGAGCAGTCACTGAATTAAGTCAAGGACTCCCAGCATATGACGACTTCTCTCTTGGTTGGCTTTAGGATAGCTGATAGGGAAGATACAGGTAGTCCTCGACTTACAACCATTCTTTTAGTGACCGTTCCAAGTTACGACAGCACTGAAAAAAAGTGAACGGTTTTTCACACTTATGACCGTTGCAGCATCCCCGTGGTCATGTGATCAAAATTTAGACCCTTGCAGCTGATTCGTACTTATGACATTTGCAGTGCCCTGGGGTTATATGATCTCCTTTTGCGACCTTCTGACAAGCAAGCAAGACAGATTCTCCTAACAAGCGTGTGGCTCACTTAACAACACAGCGATTCACTTAACAACATGGCAAGAAAGGTCATAGAATGGGGCAAAAGTCACTTAACAACTGTCTCGTTTAGCAGAGGAAATGTTGGGCTCGATTGCGGTCGTAACGCGAGGACCATCTGCAGTTTCAAACTCCATGAGGTCTAAGTACATTGGGCTGTGTATCTCTGGCAGTGATTACAGGTAGTCCTCGACTTACGATCACATAACTGAGTCCAAAATTTATGTTGCTAAACGAGAAATTGGTTCAATGAGTTGTTTTCTTAAGTGAATCACTGCAGTTGTTAAATTAGTACCAGGGTTATTAAATTAAGTTTCCCTGTTGACTTTGCTTGTAAGAAAGTCACAAAAATTATGCCCCCGAGAAGCTGCAATTGTCATAAATGTTTGCCAGTTGTCAGGCATCCAAATGTAAATCCCCCTGATCCTGGGGATGTTGCAATGGTCATTAAGAGTGAAAATTGAACATAAGTAACTTTTTTTACAAAGTGCCATTGTAACTTTGAGTGGTCATAAAGGAACTGTTGTAAGTCGAGGACTACCTCTATTGACATTGAATGAGTGGAGGAAGGTTTCTTAAATTTGGGCCTCTCCGACTGCAGCCTTACAGGTTGGCAATGCCAGCTGACTGACAATTTTCAAGTTGCGTTGGTCACAATGTACAATGTAGTCACAGCTTTTCTGCCTCTTAGCTCGTTCCTCAATCCAAATTTATTATCCGTCGTCTTGGGAAGACCGGACTAGAAGCAAAACATCCTTTTGGCATTGCAATTGTTAATTTTTTTAGCTGTTTTCCTTTTTTTTTTTATGGTGGATAGTTTTTCATGTTGTCATTTTTTTTTTTAATGCTTTAATGCTTTTATTTTGTAGGCCACCCAGAGTCATCGGATACGAGATCTGCAGCAAATAAATTTCATAAATAATTAACTAAATATAGATAGTCATTGACTTACAACCGCTTGTTCAGTGACGGGCATAAATGTGACTTATGCCCGTGTTTCACACTTACAACCATTGCAGCATTCCCCTGGTCACGTGATCAAGATTTGGATGCTTAGCAACTGACTCCTACTTATGACGGTCACACTGTCCCAACCTTCTGAACAGCAAAATCAATGGGGAAGCCAGATTCATTTAACAACCTGGTTCCTAAGTTAACAACTGGGGTGATTCACTTGACAACTAATGGCCAGAAACATCGTCAAACGGGGCAAAAACTCACACAACAGATGCCTCGCTTAACGACCAAAATTTTGGGCTCGGATGTTGTCGTAAGACGAGGACCACCTGGAAATAAAATACACAACTGATCCACGAAAATTGTGGAGTTCCTTTTTTGGAGTTTTCACACAAAAGAGGGCTTTTCCTAGCAGCTCATCCTATTCATTCCCAATCTGGGGGTTCTCTATTTTTAAATCAGCGCGTAAAATCAGCTGTTTCCCACAGATGTTCTCGGCTTCAGAGTCGAGGCTGTGTATGTCTCAGGGTTTGGGGTTTGTGTGTGTGTGTGTGCTAGATGCAGCCCCTGAATAGAGGCAATTGCAACACAATAGTTCGGGAGGGGCGGGTGTGTTTGTGTGTTTGTGTGTCTGCCCTTTGGAGATGTGATGTTGGTGTCTTTGGAGGCAATTAATAAGGCCATCACGGATGGGTGTGCAAAACACATGGCTTCCATGCAGAGGCTGTTATCTCTTAAAAGATATTTATTTGCTATTTTCTTTTGCTAAGAAGCATCCAAGCTAAGCAAACCGATGCAGTTTGAAATGCCAGAATCCTGATGATTAATCAGCTTGTGTGTGGTGGGGGGAGGGGGGGAAGGGGGGGTCTTTTTGTTTTCTTGCAACCTTTATCAAATCAAAAGCCTCTGCAAAGATCTCAGCATTTTACTGGTCCTGCATCGCGGCGGGGGAGGGGAAATATGGAGGGGGGGGGCCACAAAGCCTTTATCCGCAATTCTGAAGTGTCTGTCATGAAAAAGGCAGAAAAGAGCTTTGAGACAAGTTTCCCAAAGCTTAAAATTCCTTCTTCTTGGGGTTTTTGGAGAGTTTCTTTTTTTTTTTTTGCCTCTGTTTCATCTATGCAGCAACTCTAAAAGAGAGGCCAAAGAGAGAGATAATAAAATGTCTACTGCCCAATTTAATAGCCGAGAGGGGATTTGAACTTGGAGCTGATGCTGTCGCTGCCGAAGGAACAAAGCAAAACATTTTCTTAAATAGCCACTAGAAGGGGTGGGATGGGAGAAAAAAGCATTTGTTGTTCAAAAGGCAAAGTCGTAAACATACGAAGAGGCAAATTGAGACCAGTCTCCCTGATGTGACAATATGCTTACCATGCTAGGATACATAAATTTGTCATAAAACGCAGAGTTCAGCAACAAAGAACAGATCGTCCATATGCTGAAAACGTAATAGGAAACATAAAACAGAATTCGCGCCAATATGCTTTGATGATTTGTCTGGGTCAGCGTTTGTGGTGCATCCTTGCTTCGAGGAAGGAAGGAAGGAGGAAGGAAGGAAGGAAAATAGAGGAAGAGAAGGAAGGAGGGAAGGGAGAGAACGAGATGAAGGAAAAAAGAAGGGGAGCAGCAGAAAGGAAGGAAGGAAGGAAGGAAGGAAGGAAGGAAGGAAGGAAGGAAGGAAGGAAAATAAATAGGACAAGAAAGGCAGAAAGGGAGGGAGGAAAGAGGGAGAAAGAGAGGAAGTAAAAGGACAGGAGGGAAGGAGAGGAAAGGAAGGAAGAAAGGAGGAAAAAGAAATAGGGGAAACCAGGAAAGAAAGAAGGAAAATAGAGGAAGGGAGAGGAAGAGAGGAAGGAAAAAAGGGGAGCAGAGGAAAGGAAGGAAGAAAGAAGAAGGAAGGAAAAGAAATAGAGGAAGGGAGGAGGGAAGGAAAGAAGGAAAATAAATAGGACAAGAAAGGTGGAAAAGGACGGAGGAAAGAGGGAGAAAGAGAGGAAGTAAAAGGACAGGAGGGAAAGAGAGAAAGAAAGGAAGGAAGCGAAAAAAAGGAAAAGAAATAGGAGAAGGAAAGAAGGAAAGAAGGAAAATAGAGGAAAGGAGGGAGGGAGGGAAGGGAGAGAAAGAGGAAGGAAAAAAGGAGGGGAGCAGAGGAAAGGAAGGATGGAAGCAGAAGGAAGGAAAAGAAATGGTGGAAGGAAGGAAGAAAAAGAAATAGGGGAAACCAGGAAGGAAAGAAGGAAAATAGAGGAAGGGAGAGGAAGAGAAGAAGGAAAAAAGGGGAGCAGAGGAAAGGAAGGAAGGAAGAAGGAAGGAAGGAAAAGAAAAGAAATAGAGGGAGGGAGGGAGGGAGGGAGGGAGGAAGGAAGGAAGGAAGGAAGGAAGGAAGGAAGGAAGGAAGGAAGGAAAAGAAACAGGACAAGAAAGGCAGAAATGGAGGAGGAAAGGGGGAGAAAGAGAAGAAATAAAAGGACAGGAAGGAGAGAAAGGAAGGAAGGAAGCAGAAGGAAGGAAAAGAAATGGTGGAAGGAAGGAAGAAAAAGAAATAGGGGAAACCAGGAAGGAAAGAAGGAAAATAGAGGAAGGGAGAGGAAGAGAAGGAAAAAAGGGGAGCAGAGGAAAGGAAGGAAGGAAGAAGAAGGAAGGAAAAGAAATAGAGGAAGAAAGGAAGAAAGGAAGGAAGGAAGGAAGGAAGGGAGGAAGGGAGGAAGGAAGGAAGGAAAAGAAACAGGACAAGAAAGGCAGAAATGGAGGGAGGAAAGGGGGAGGAAGAGAGGAAATAAAAGGACAGACAGGAAAGAGAGAAAGGAAGGAAGGAAGCAGAAGGAAGGAAAGGAAATAGATGAAGAAAGGAAGGGGAAAGAAGAGGGGAAGGAAGGAATCCGTTTTGGATTTATTTTCACAGCCAAGATATTGTATTCCTTATACTCAGCACTTTCCCCCCACTCTATGATGGATGTTCTTCTGTAAAAGACTTCCCTCGGAGAGCCGACATGTTTACTAACTTCTCCTTGGATTCAGAAGCTGCCAGAGACGCCTGGCCGCCCACTGAAGTCGCTAAAGGCAAAAGACATTTTGGTCTCACCTGGCACAGGTGCCAGGCTCGTAATCCATGCTCCTTACCGTACAGGCAGTCCTCAGTTTACAACCATTCGTTTAGTGGCCCTTCAAAGTTGCAACGGCACTGGAAAAAGTGACACGGCACTGGAAAAAGTCACACTTGCGACCCTCGCAGAGTCCTGATGGCCCTGCGATCAAAATTCAGGCGCTTGGCAACCGACTCGTACTTATGACGGTCACAGTGTCCAGGGTTCAAGTGGACAAAATTTGCGACCTTCTGACAAGCGAAGTCAATGGGGAAAGCCAGATTCACTTAACAGCCGTGTGGCTGACTTAACACCTGCAGTGACTCACTTAACAACGGTGGCAAGGATGGTCCTAAAACGGGGCAAAGCTTGCTTAACTGATGTCTTGCATAGCAACAGTGAATCTGACTTCTTCGTTGGCTTTGATGGTCAAACGATCGCAAAAGGGGATTCCGTGACCCCGGGCCCCTGCAACCGTCATAAATACGAGTCAGTTGCCAAATTTTGACTAAGTGACCACGCGCACGCCTCATCGGTTGTCATCTTCTTAGCAACGGTGACAAGGTCGTAAAATGGAGCAAAACTCATTTTGCTTAGCCATGGGAAATTTGGGCTCCATTGTGGTCGTTAAGGCGAGGACCACCTGAATTGTGAACTACATTTCCCAGTAGCTCTGTGTCCACATGGGGGGGAGGGGAAAGTTTTATATTTTTATCCATCAGAAAGAGGAGAAAACCTAGAAGAAAACATGATTTTCTCCCAATAATGTTTTTTACGGCAATTACGCCAACTGGTTAAATCTTAAATTCTCAAAAATGTTCACACCTGGTAGCTGACTCATATTTACGACGGTCGCAGAATCCCTGCATCATGTGATTCCAACTTGTGACCTTCCCCGGCTGGCTTCTGACAAGCAACATCGAGGGGGAGAGAGCCAGATTCGCTTAGCGACCATGGGGGTTCATTTAGGGACGGCAGGCGTTCACTTATCAACCGTGGCAGAAAACGTCATGAAATCAGGCCTGAATCACTTAACATTAACATCACTTTCCAATTAGTAACAGAAATTCTGCTGCCAATTGTGGTCATAAATCGAGGACCACCGGCAGCAGAAAGGCAATCACTAAGTGTTTGTAATTTGCAGATTGTCATTGAGCCCCAGTGAAATACAGGAAGTCCTCGACTTACAACAGTCCGTTTAGTGACTGTCTGAAGTTGAACGGCACTGAAAAAAGTGATTTAAAAAAAGTGGTTTTTCACACTTACAACCATTGCAGCGTGTATGGGACCAAAATTCAGATGCTTGGCAGCTGACTCGTATTTATGACGGTCGCAGTGTCCCAGGGTCATGCGATTCTCCCTTTGCAACCTTCTGACAAGCAAAGAAATCAATGGGGAAGCCACATTCACTTAGCAACCCTATGACTAATTTAAGAACTGCAGTGTTTCACTTAACAACAGGGGCAAGGAAGGTTGTAAAATGGGGCAAAACTCACTTAACAACTGTCTCGCTTAGCAACAGACATTTTGGGCTCAGTTGTGGTCGTAAGTCGAGGACTATCTATAACAAAAACTCTTTTGTCAATTTCATTAGGAAAATCCAGACAAATCGCCTACGGAACAGATTTCTTTTGCCACTGTGCTGAAAATTGCATTGATCTCATTTCACGCTTTAGAAAAGACAGGTTGCCACAAATCCCAGATAACCCTTAGGCCAGGGAGAGGCACTTTGTACATGCTCAAAAACTTATGTTCCCAATTCAGCCATGCTGGTGGATCAGAAATAAGCAGAAATGTATGTCTATGGAGATTCTCAGTCATCCAGGTCATGGTGCTTTTCCAAGAGGTAACTGGACTTTCTTTGTTTTTCCTTGAAGATGTTTTGCTTCTCCTCCAAGAAGCTTCTTCGGTTCTGACTGAATGGTGGGGAACGGAAGGATTTATATTCCTTGCGGGCAGCTGGTCATTTGAGTTCTTCTAGCAGAAATACACCTTAAGCAAACCACTTTATAGGCTAACAGAAAGAAAACCTTGCAAATTAAAAAACAAACATATTTTCCAACCGATGGTCAGCATAGCAAACACGAGTTTCTTTTGTCAGAAAATACACCAATTGTTTGTGCTTAAGCAGGGTCCTCCCATCTCAGAGTGGCAAGGAAACTCAGAGGTCATCAAGACCAACCTTTTCACGTTGCAGGATCCACTCCGCTATTCTTGAAACTTGACTAACCAACCTTTATTGGAAAAACATCAGTCGAGGGCATTAAACCCCTTCAGGCTGCAATTATTCCTCCAAATGACATCTCTCTCTTAATGCTTGACCTGTCTGACTCCAGACACTTATTTAATTTTACAAACTCATGCAATCTCTGTGTTTCCAGCTTAAATATATCTTTCTTTTTTTAAAAAAAATGTTATTTTTAAAAATGCGGTTCTTTCTTTCCGACAGGATTTTGTTCTCTTTTTCCACAGATGGAGACAATTTGCATACAGCTATATAGGAGGTTCTTGATTTACGACCATAATTGAGTCCCAAATTTCAGTTTTCAGCTTCGCCCCATTTTACAACCTTTCTTGCTGCGGTTGTTAAGTGAATCGCCACAATTATTCAGTCAGCCACACCGTTGTTAAGTGAACCTGGCTTCCCCAGAAGGTCGCAAAAGGGGATCGCATGACCTCCGGGACACTGCAAACCGTCATAAATACGAATCAGGTGCCAACCGTCTGAGTTTTGATCACGTGACCGCGGAAACACTGAAACGGTTGGAAGTGGGAAAAACAGTCCTAAGTGCTTTTTTCATAACTTCATAATGTCCATAACTTCAAACGGACATTAAATGAATGGTTGTTACTGGGATTAAATCAGATGTCATTCTCTTTATTTTAATAAACCATAGAAAATGATGGCAACAGATTGTTTTATGTCCTTAGCAAATCCTGGCACAAAACAGATCTGGGTTGCAGCTGTAGGTCAGTATCTTTAAGCAGATCTTTCTATTTGGCTGCTTATCGGCTGTGGATAATGGAAAAAGGAACCAGAGGCCGCTGAAAAAGGAAAATACGTCCATGTTCCCACCGGCAAAATTGCATTCCTGCATAGTCACCTCATCCATTGCACATCCAAGTTAACACACGTGATGTTGGATTTTTTTTATTATTATTTTGTTCTGTTTTAGCTTTTGTTTCATTTTATACAGCTATGGAACACAAAACATCTGTTGCTAAGCGAGACAGTCATTCAGCGGCTTTTGCCTGCATTCCGCCACCATTCTTGCCACGGTTGTTAAGTGAATCACCGCGGGTGTTAAGTGAGTAAGACGGTTATGAAGCGAATCTGGCTTCCCCTGTTCACTTTGCTTTGCCCGAAGGTCGCAAAAGGGGATCGCGTGACCCCACCCCACCCCCACCCCTGGGACACTGCGACCGTCATAAATATGAGTCGGTGTCCAAGCATCTGAATTTTGATCCGGTGACCGTCAGGATGCTACAACGGTTGTAAGAGTGAAAATAGGTCATCCAACTTAGAACAGTTTCTAAATTAAAGGTTGTTAGTTGCCTGTGTTCTGTTCTGTTCTGTACAGTTTTGTTTTGTTCTGTTCTGTACGGTTTTGTTTTGTTCTGTTCTGTAAGGTTCTGTTCTGTTCGGTTTTGTTTTGTTCTGTTCTGTAAGGTTCTGTTCTGTTCCGTACCGTTCTGTACTGTACAGGTTCTGTTCTGTGCCGTATTCTGTGTTTTCCTATTCCATTCTATTCAGAAAAATGGGATAGCTGCTTTTGTGTGAAAACACACACAGCACTGAGGGAAGATCCCAAAATGCAAATCAGAGTTCTAAATGTTGATACAGCATTTAGCAGCGATTACGAATCATTAAAATAAGTGTGAGCTAGCTGTGAAACTGGAGCAGAACAGTGAAGGGAAAGAGAAAACACACACACACATACTAATTGTGCAAAACCACACCTTTGGGGCCTGTTATTCTGTAGGATTTTGGCAACCGTATATGGGTTTGTTTGAGGAAGGCCACTAAATCAGAGATCCAACTTGTCCTGGATAGCAAAAACACTGCATCAAACCGAAAGTCGAGTTTCATCCTGGTTACAGCAACCGTAACACAATTATGTGAGTTGTGTTGAATCCCAATAGGCTTTTAGGTTCAATTCAAAATGCTGGTGATTTTACTTATTAGATTTTTATTTTCGTTTTGTTAGGTTTATCCGACCTTCATTGCTTTAGAAATAACTCCAGGCAGCGAGAACACACCTAATATTTCTACCTCTTCTTATTTTCCCCACAACAATCACCCTGTGAGGTGGGTTAGGCTGAGGAAGAGAGGGACTGGCCCAAAGTCACCCAGCTGGCTTTCATGGCTAAAGCAAGACTAGAATTCACTGTCTCCTGGTGACTGGCCCAAAAACCACTTAGCCAATTCTTGTGCTTAAGGCAGAATTAGAACTCTCTGTCACTCACCCAGCTTTCGTGTCTAAGGCAGGACTGGAACTCAAGTCATTTGGTTCCTAAGCCAGCACTTTAACCACTATACCGAACTAACTAACTCAGGGGCTGCCCCAAAGAAGAGGGAGTCAAGCTATTCTCCAAAGCCCCTGAGGGTAGAAGGACAAGAAGCAATGGGTGGAAACTCATCAAGGAGAGAAGCAACTTGGAACTAAGGACAAATTTCCTGACAGTGAGAACAATTAATCAAGTGGAACTACTTGCCTCCAGAAGTTGTGGATTCTCCAACACTGGAAGTTTTTAAGAAGAGGTTGGACAACCATTGGTCTGAAGTGGTGTAGGGTTTCCTGCCTGAGCAGGGGGTTAAGCTAGAAGACCTCCAAGTTCCCTTCCAACTATTCTATTCTATTCTATTCTATTCTATTCTATTCTATTCTATTCTATTCTGTTCTGTTCTGTTCTGTTCTGTTCTGTTCTGTTCTGTTCTGTTCTATTCTATTCTATTCTATTCTATTCTATTCTATTCTATTCTAGCTCTATTTCTATTCTATTCCCTATCCTATCCTATCCTATCCTATCCTATCCTATCCTATCCTATCCTATCCTATCCTATCCTATCCTATCCTATCCTATCCTATCCTACCCTACTCCTATTCTATTCTATTCTATTCTATTCTATTCTATTCTATTCTATTCTATTCTATTCTATTCTATTCTATTCTATAATTTATCACCTGTAAAACCCGTGTAAAAGCTGGCTGGGGAATTCTGGGAATCTAAAAGCTAGCCGCACCTTAAGAAGCATGCCATCTTGTCATGCTTCTTAAGGCTTCAGGGAGTCCTCGACTTGGAACTGTTTACTTAGTGACTGTTCAAAGTTAACCACGGCGTTGGGAAAAATGCGACTTATGCCTGTTTTTTCACCTGTTATGACCTTTGCAGCCCTCCCTACGATCAAAACTCAGGCACTTGGCAACTGGTTCATATTTATGACCGTGGCTGCCTCCCGAGGTCATGAAAACCTCTTTTGCGGCCTTCTGACAAGCAAAGTCAAAAAAAAAAATAAAAATGAGAAGCCAGGTTCACTAAGCAACCTGGTTACTAACTTATCAGCTGCAGCTGCATGTCACTTAACAACTGTGGTGAGGAAGGGAGCAAAACTTTCTGAGCCAATGTTTCCCTAACAACAGAAATGTTGGCCTCAATTGCCATCATTACTTGAAGACTGTATTTGTATTTAAGAAAAGTGGCTATTTTAAAAAAAAAAGTTTTGTTTTGTTCTTTTTGGCAGCGACAGTATCGGCTCCAGATTCAAATCCCCGCTCGGCTATTAAATTGGGTGTTTTATTATCTCTCCCTTTGGCCTCTCTTATAGAGCTCCTGCATAGATGAAACAGAGACACAGGCGGAGGGAGAGAGAGGGAAGTCTCTTTCTTTAGTGCCGTTGTTACTTCAAATGGTCATTAAATGAACCGTTGTAAGTCGAGGGGTATCTGTACCCCGAGAGCCTCTTCTCCTCACCCCATTTTTCAGAGATGCCTTTTCTGAAAGGTTTAGCCTGCTTTAAAATTTTGGAAAAGAAAGAAGGACCCAAAAAGAATTCGGATCGAAATAGCAACCTGAAATCGCGAAAGAATGAATTGTTCACGCTTAAGATTTCCCAGCCAAAAAAACCAGCAGGATGCAAGACCGAATCGTTCGCTGGTTCCGTCAGCTAACAAAAAAACTATAAAAATGATATTAGTTTGGCTTTCTGGACTTTAGAACATAGAATCACAATGTCCAACTCTCTGCTCAAGGCCGGAGATCTTTTCCAGGTAGTCCTCGACTTACAACAGCATGCCCATGGTCACGTGATCAAAATTTGGATGCTTGGCAACTGACTCATCGTTATGGCTGTTGCAGCATCCCAGGATCACGCGGTCCCCGTTTTGAGACCTTCTGAGAAGCCAAGTCAACGGCAAAATCAGATTCACTAAACCACCCCGTGACTGACTTGAGAACTGCAGTTGTTAACAACTTAACAACTGTGGCAAGGAAAGTCAAACTCACATTTTAAAAAAACTGTCTCATTTAGCCACGGGAATTTTGAGCTCGATTTTGGTTGTAAATCAAGGATTAGCTGCAGTCAAGAGCTTTTTTGTACCCAAACACAGAGGAACATTTTAATTTCAATGTTTAATCTTTGGTTGTTGTTTTTTTTTAAATTATTACTCTTGGGTCTGCGAGCACAGGTTTCAGAAAAAAAAAAAAGCATACGCAATGAGTAATTAAACGAAAAGAATAAGTGTGTGTTTCCCCTTAAAAGGAGAAAACCATGTTTTATCATGGAAGCTTGTTTGTACCAGGGGTGGGTTTCAAAATTTTTTTACTACCATTTCTGTGGGTGTGGCTTGGTGGGCGTGGCATGGCTTGGTGGGCGTGGCATGGGAAGGATACTATAAAAACTCCATTCCCACCCCACTCCAGGGGAAGGTTACTGCAAAAATCCCCATTTCCTCCTGATCAGCTGGGACTCGGGAGGCAGAGAATAGATGGGAATGGGGCCAGCCAGAATTTTTACTACCGGTTCTGCAAACTACTCAAACTTTCTGCTACCAGTTCTCCAGAGCAATCTACTCTAGTTTTAGCCTACCTCGCAGGGGTGTTATTCTGGGGGAGAAACAAGAGCAGCAATCGCACTACGGATATTCCTCGTTTTACAACCATTCATTTAGTGACGTTTACAAGTTACAAGGCCGTTTTTCACTTTGCATGGAGCAGCAGCCTCACCGTCACCTGAGCAAAATTTGGACACTTGGCAACTGATTTACATTTATGACGGCTACAGCATCCCATGTTTATGGGATCCCCTTTTCTGACTTTCTGACGAGTAAAGTCAATGGAGAAGCCGGATTCATTCAACGACCCTGTGACTAACTTAACAACGGCAGTGATTCATGTACCGACTGACCAGAAGGATCGTAAAATGGAACAAAACTCATTTAACCATTAGCAAAGGAAATTTGGGGGTTAACTGCGGTCGTAAATTGAGGATTATCTGCATGTGCCACTTTGAAGGAAAAGTAGGATCAAAAAGATGAAGAAAAGAAATTCATTTTAAATCCCTCTCTCCTTATGACGCAAGTCAAAATTTAATTTCCCTCTTTTTTTTGTAAACCATTTTGCTAGCAAACACCTAAGCTCTTCCTTTCATTTTTATTTCTAAAAATTGTTGCACAGGGTAATCCTCAACTGGTCAGTTCATTTAGTGACCGTTTGAAGTTGCAAATGGCCCTGAAAATAGTGACTTGAGACAGTTTTTCATTCCTACGACCGTTACAGCATCCTTATGGGCACCTAAGTAAAATTCAGGCAGTTGGAAACTGACACAGGATCCCCTTTTGAGGCCTTCTGACAAGCAAAGTCAATGTGGGAAGCCAGTCTCACTTAACAACTGCTTACTCACTTAACGACAGTGGGAAGAAAAGTCGTAAAACGGGGGAAAGTTCATTTAACATCTGTCTTGCTTAGCAACTGAAATTTTGGACTCAGTTGTGGCTCTAAGTCAAGGACTACCGATATAGGCATCTACAGTTAGTCCTCGATTTACGACTGGTTGCTTAAGGATGGATCTTCCCAGTTTATGACGGATGCAGCATCCCAGGAGGGGAATGTTGCATGGTTCCCCTTTTGCGAACTTCTAACAAGCAAAGTGAGTGGAGAAAGCCAGATTCGCTTAACAACGGTGTTACTAATGTAACAACTGCAGTGATTCACTTAATAACAATGCCAAGAAAAATCGCAAAATGGGGCCAAACTCACTTAACAATGGAAATGTTGGGCTCCATTGTGGTCATACGTCGAGGACTACCTGTATTACAGCCACCCTCTCCTGGTCCAGAGACTCAAAGACTCAAATCCTTCTTTTGCACTGTGTATTTTTAGCAGCAACACGAGAGGAACCTCTATTTTCCCTGCCAAACACCATGAATAAGTCCAGCTGCTCACAGAAAACAGGAGAAAAGGGGGGAAAATACTCCCTTTTTGACTGAATCGGTTAAAAGAGGGAGATAAAAGTGTAAAATGGCCTCTTGATGTTCAGGATGACATTTTTCAATGTCGTCCTAAACATCAAGAAGTAAAATATCTGGTTTGTCCCGGTGTCCTTTGTATGTTTAATTTTAAATTTTATTTCTTGGCATTCCAGGGTCTATGGTTTCGTTTTCCTATTAGGATCGATTTAGTTAACCATATACAAATAGTCCTCCACTTACAACCAGAGTTAGGCCCAGCATTTCTGTCTCTAAGCGAGACATTTGGTAAAGTCAGTTTTGACCTGTTTTACCTTTCTTGCTATGGCTGTTAAGCGAATCAGTGCCGTTGTTAACTGAGTAACACGGTTGTTAAGCGAATCTGGCTTCCCTGTTGACTTTGCTGGTCATAAGGTCACAAAAGCTGCAACGGTCGTAAATACGAGTCAGTTGGCAACCTGACTCAGAATTTTGATTGCGAAACCATGAGAGTGGTGTAACGGTTGCAAATGTGAAATCATTTCACATCAGTCACTTTTCAAAAGTCAGTGCCGTTGTAACTTCGGTCACTAAAGGAATTGTCGTAAGTCGAGGACTACCTGTGTTTGTTATCATATGGATGCATTCTCATCGTTTTCTTCTTCATTTTATTGTTCATTTATTTTATTTCTGCTTTGTAAACCCTATTTTCATTGCTTCCTCTGTAAGCCTCACGGTGATCGTTTCGCTTTTTAAATATATTCACGTCTTCCTTTCGTTATAGGTTCTTCTCTAGAGTTTGTATTTAAACTTTCTGTATGTTGTATCTTTTTAAGCTTTTAACATTACTAACTGGTTGCATTCCATCATTACTGTGCTTGTCTATCACTGTAATTAAAATTCAATTTTATTTGTGTGGTTTGTCACCTTGAGTCCTCCTTAAATCTAAAGGAACAAACATGTGCATACAGAAAACGCTAAACCAGGTTAATTCAAGATGATGGTTCCATCTGTCTCGCATCCGGTGTCCAAACAGTGTATAAACCATTATTAAGCTTTAATGCATAATTCACACAACCTGACAAGGCTTATTAATCAGGTTAGGTAATTGCTTGCAAAATAATCTTTGCTAACAGCCTGAGCTCCTGTCAACATATTTTGTTTTTGGCCAGCAATGACAAGACACTGGTTTATATCACACTGCTTCCTGCAAACTGAGAAAGCAGGTTAATTCAGCAACTGGGAGACGGGAGTGTTGTGTGAACACGGCCAATGAGACACAGAAGGTGACCGGGATCTGCCAGTTTTAATCTAGCAGAGAATCCCTTCTATTCATTTGACCCAGTCTGGACCACAACCTCCTTCACAAAACCACTCACATACACACCCTGAGTTGCGAGTCTGCCGGTCTTGGCTGAATGGTTTCGTGGATTGGGGTATCTGCAGAGAATCAGTGTGAAGAGGGGGCTCACGGAAGGGTGGGTGCAGGGGACTATTCACCAGCAATGTTGAGCCGAAAGGAGACGTGAGATACATACCAACACACCACGGGTCGTGCAAATCCAGTTGGGCTCCCCCCACTCTTCCTCCCTCTTTCCACTCATTTCTCCTCTTGTGCATTCACCCCAATGCATGCATGATGAAATAATTGATAGATAGGTGATAGATAGATAGATAGATAGATAGATAGATAGATAGATAGATAGATAGATAGGTAGGTAGGTAGGTAGGTAGGTAGGTAGGTAGGTAGGTAGGTAGGTAGGTAGATAGATAGATAGATAGATAGATAGATAGATAGATAGATAGATAGATAGATAGATAGATAGATAGATAGATAGATAGATAGATAGATGATAGATAGAAGTAAACAGAGCTAGAAAGAGAGAGAAGGATAGAGGAGAAGTGGAGAGAAATAGTGGATAGATAAAAGAGGGAAAGGGGTAGAGGATAGAAAAATGGATGGATGGATAGATAGAAGAGCAAGGTAGAGGATAGATAGAGAGATAGAGAGATAGACAGAGATAGATAGATAGATAGATAGATAGATAGATAGATAGATAGATAGATAGATAGATAGATAGATAGATAGATGAATGAGAGAGAGAATTATATAGATGGATCGGAAGGGGGAGAATGATAAAGGTAAGAGAAAGGAGAAAGAGAATGGGTAGAGAGAATAGAGGGGAGGAGAGAGAGAATGGACAGAAGAAAGTGGAGAGAGAGAAGAGAGAGAGAAAGAGGTAGAGGGATAGTCAGAGGTCAGAGAGATGGAGAGAGAAAGGGGAAAGGGAGAGAATGATGGAGAGAGAGAATGATGGAGGGAGAGAGAAAGAGAAGGAGAGAGAGAGATCTCAGACGTTTCCTTCGCGCTGCGGGAAGGTGAACGTTGCGCCTCTCCCGCGGGCGGGCAATCCCCGCGGAAGAATTCCACGCCACGGAAGAAACCCCCCGCCGGTTTCACGGCAAAGTCCCGCTGCACCACTGCCGGGCGACCTGTAAAGACCCCCCCCCCCACCGTCCCTTTCCCCTCGTCTCTTTTTCAGCTACCCCCCCTTTTGTTCCCTATACAAATTGTGTCACACCCCGTTTTCTTCGGATCGCCTCCACCGGAGTCCAGGGCTCCCCTTGCACTTAGCGTGCAAAAGCGACGGATTAAGGGGAGGCCGGGGAGAGGGGCATTTAAAGATGAGGAGGGGGGCTTACCATTGCAGTCCCGAAGATCTTGCTGGCCACGCCACGCGCGATCTGGCCGACGGCTTCAACCTTCAGGAAGGTGAAATCGGTGGGGGGCAAGTCGATCTGGAAAGGCGGGGGTGGGAGTGGGGGGTCTGTTTTCCGAAAAGAAAGAAAGAAACCCCGAAAAATCTTCTTTTTTTTTAACCCAAAAGGGAGGCTTGCGCTAAAGACCCGATCGCGGCAGGAGCGAAAGGAGGGAGGAGGGCGGTGGGGGAGACAAAATCCCGAGGTGTTTTGGGTGCAGAAGTCCACGAGAGGAAAAAGCTATTTTTCTTTTCGCTGGCAACCAGAAAAAAATAATAGAAAAACCGAAGGGGTCAGCCGCTCTTCTGTCCTCAATGCTGCCTAGCGCCTTGAAAGGTAGGCTAGGGAGCTGTCCCAAACCCCTAGCCAATTTTCTCCCAGCCGGGAAAGCATCACAGAATGGATGTGGTGGAAAGAAAGAGAGCCCGGGGGTGGTTTTTTAAAAAAAATCTTTTAAACAGGAAAAAAAAATAATAATAATAATATTATAATGGGGAGGATGCTACTGCCAGGCAGGGCTGGCTTCGTCCTTTGAAAAAAGCTCTAATCCGGATACAGAGGAAGAAAGGAGAAAAGATCCGCATCCGAAACAGAGTCGTGAGAACCTGGCCAGCCACCGGAGCGAGTGTGATCCCAATCCGGCGCGTCCTGCAGAAAAATTCCCCAGGTTTTCTCTTCTCCCTTCCTCCTCCAGAGGAGTGAGAGGGAGGGGCAGGCGCTGGGCGGAGTCCACAGCCAATCACTTGGCGGGGCCGGCGCGCCATAGCCAATGGGGAGAGGCGAGAGGCGTGGCCTCCTCCGAGAGCTTCTTTCAACCGAACCCTTCGGTGGTTCTCCGGAGGCGGAGCCGCGCAAGAGAAGACGGGACCTTGAGGACTAGCTGCGCGGGGAGTATAGGCTGAAGAAGGAAGGCAGAAAAGCGAGGAGCAAATCAAAACAGGAGAGTCCCTAAAAGAATCAGGCACCTTGTTTTGAACAAGAACTTGATCCCGAGTTCAAGTTCTGCCTTAAACCATGAAAGGCAGGTAGTTTGGGTCCTTGACTCTTTTTTCAGACCAGCCCACCTCACAAGGTTGTTGTTGTGGCAATAAGTAGGAGGAGAGAGGTGTGTTGGATATGTTTGCTGTCAAAATATGTAAAAATAAAAGTAATAGCAAACATATCCCACATACTTTGTTGGGGTCCCAACACACTTTTGGGGTCCAAATACAATAAATAATCCTAGTTTTCCATCTTTGGAATCCACAGCCTCTCTGTAGGTTTTCATAAGCAAAGGGGGTGCAGGGCAACGGTGGGGTAAATAGTTGCAGATAGACTTCCCCTGGAGCTGGAGGCTTTAAGCTGTGTTTCTCAACCTTGAAGATGTGTATGGATGGATATCAACTCTCAGAATTCCCCAGCCATCGCTTCCAAGTTCCCCAAGTTAATAAAGACTGTTTTAGATTTAACGGCAACTCTGTTCTTCATAGACTGCCCCAGGCACTGGAGGTTCTCGTTTTACTCTCTTCTTAATTACCCAAAGCTGTTGATAATTTGGTTGCTATTTAGCCTCTAGTGTTTACTTCTACTGAGTATAAAAAGCATAAATGGTTGAGGAATTCTGGGAATTGAAGTCCTCATCTCTCAAAGTTGGCACCTTTGAACAACCTTGCTCTTGAAAAAAAAACAACACTGCAGTATTTAGTTGCACGCAAATACATTCTGACACATAAACAAACACTCTTAAAAGCATTGTTATTTCAAGATCTGTTTTCATACAAATGCCTAATCATCAAAATGAAGGAAAACCATCTAAAATTAGTATTTTGTGACTTGGGAAAAGATGCTTTGACTGATATTGGATTTATTTATACATGCTTTCATAAGAGGCTTCTTATGTTTCTAGAGTTTTCGTTTTGGCTTTTTAAAGTCCAAATTCATAGCCTTTTATGGCAGGAGACAAGACATGTCTGCCAAGGATGAAAAGATGTGGCTTGGTGACAGGATGAATATTTTATTTATTTATTTATATGTTCAGTTTAAAATTTAACAAAATTAAATTTCGTTAAATGCATTTAATCATTAATTAAATTCATTTGTTAAATTAAAATTGTTATTTGTTAAGTTAAAATTTGAATATGAGAATATTGGGCATATAAAAATGGTAGCCTTCATACTTTTGTATATACCTGCTTAGTAGGGCTTTCAGCCAACCAGAGGACCGGTTTCTGAGGAACCAAGAGCAGGATGGAGCCCATTAAATGGCTCATGTGATCTGCGAGGGGTGGGAGGTGGGGCGTGATTTTGTTATATTGTACTATATTAATTTATTTGATTCTTTTTTGTTAGTTTTTATTTTTTTTAAATGTGGTTTTTATATTCTGAAAGCCACCACGGGCAAATAGGCGGCAATAGAAATTCAATAAATAAAGAAATAAAAAGGCACAAGGCTCATTACATTGCACAACCCCTCTGGAGCATCTCAGAATCCTATAAAAATCCATGTAGTCATCAAACCAATTCTTATTATTAATCATATTTCTATGCCACCCATTCTCTGAGGTCTCTGGGCGGCTTACAACAATCGACAGTATACTAAATAGCATATTGCCCCCAACAACCTGGGTCCTCATTTTACCCACCTCGGAAGGATGGAAGGCTGAGTCAACCTTGAGCCGGTGAGATTTGATCTGCTGATCTGCTGAACTAGCAGTCAGCTGAAGTAGCTGCAGTACAGCACTCTAACCACTGCGCCACCTCAGCTCTTATTCATTAGCTGTCCCAGAACAGCATGCTGTGGTTGGTTCTACTCATCAATAAACTAAGTCCTTCTTTCCAATCATTTCCTCCATTTTATTTTCAGCATCTTTCTCCCAAATTGGAACTGGACCGGATTTTTCTTCCGACACAGGAAAGGTTGTAAAAATTCCCTTAACAAATGTCTTGCTTAGCAAAGGAAATTTTGGGCTCAATTGTGGCCATAAATCGAGGACTATCCTGGAGTAATTGTGTTTATCTCAGCAAACAAGTTTATCTTCAGCCAAAGGGGGAAAAAAAACTAGCTTGCAAACCTTGGGAAGGACGACACACATCCATCACATACAATGAAAATCTTATTATCAATTTATGAGCCATTAAAGAGCCACAATTCAACCTAAAGGAAACATTAAATTGCATTGCAGGCTGTGATCATTTGCATCGCTCAAGAAGAAGACTTAAAATCCATAAGGATGTCTTCAAATCCTGCCATACAGGTGGTCCTCATATTACAACAGTTCATTTAATGACCCTTCGAAAGTTACGACGGCACTGAATAAAGTGACCGTTTTCCCCCTTCCCAGTAACACGTGATCAAAATTCAGATGCTTGGCAACTGACTCATATTTATGACTGTCGCAGTGTCCTGGGGGTCCCTTGATCCCCTTTTTACGAGGAGCAAAGTCTATGGGAGCAGCCAGATTCACTTAACAACCACGTGACTAAGTTAACAACTGCAGCTTAATTCACTTAACAAATGTTTCAAAAAAGGTCATAAAATGGGCAAAAGTCACTTGACAAATGTCTCATTTAGCAATAAAAATGTTGGGCTCAGTTGTGGTTATACGTTGAGGCCTACCTATAGTACAGGTGAGAGACCCTTTTGGAAAATAGCATCTTTAATAAAGGTGCCAGCACCATGAAGATCCTGTCCCTTGGAGGCCCTGCTGGCTTGCTGGCAAATATTTGTACTTTATATTGATTTGTTGCAAAGTCAGCCAGGTGTTCAGACTATGTTTGGCATTTTTGTCCACCTCTGGAGCCCTTCCCAAGGACCTGGGATAGGCAGATGTGGAGGTTTGATGGTGCTGAAAATCTCGTCACAGATTGGAAGCAGATTTCAAAAAAAGCCACCTTTTGCAATTGACTGATAGGGATTTTGTCAATGCCGATGATGTTCAGGTAAAAATATAATATAATATAATTAATAATATAATATAATATAATATAATATAATATAATATAATATAATATAATATAATATAATATAATATAATATAATATAATATAATATAATATAATATAATATAATATAATATAATATAATATAATATAATATAATATAATATAATATAATATAATAACATAACATAATAAATTATACAATACAATAAATATAATATAATATAATATAATATAATATAATATAATATAATATAATATAATATAATATAATATAATATAATATAATATAATATAATATAATATAATATAATAATATAATATAATATAATATAATATAATATAATATAATATTATAATATAATATAATATAATATAATATAATATAATATAATATAATATAATATAATATAATATAATATAATATAATATAATATAATATAATATAATATAATATAATAAACGTATATTTTCTTTTCTGTACCAATCACACTTGGCCAATAAAAAATTCTATTCTATTCTATTGATTCTATTCTATATAATATAATATAATATTTTGTTGCCAATTATTGTTGTTTATAGTGCAATATTTTACTGGCTTTTAATATTTTTAAACTGGCCAGAGTTGCTTCTAGATGAGATGGTCAGTATGGAAGAAAGAAAGAAAGAAAGAAAGAAAGAAAGAAAGAAAGAAAGAAAGAAAGAAAGAAAGAAAGAAAGAAAGAAAGAAAGAAAGAAAGAGGAGAAGGAAGGAAGGAAAGAGAAAGAAAGAGAGAGAGAGAGAGAGAGAGAGGAAGGAAGGAAGGAAGGAAGAGAAGAAAGAAAGAAAGAAAGAAAGAAAGAAAGAAAGAAAGAAAGAAAGAAAGAAAGAAAGAAAGAAAGAAAGAAAGAAAGAAAGAAACAAACAGAGACTGAGGTCCCTAAATTTTCCACCCAAGGCCAAATGATCATTTACAGGTTGTCCTTGACTTACAGCCACAATTGAGCCCAACTTTTCCGTTGCAAAGCAAGACAATTGTTAAGTGAGTTTTGCCCCACTTTACGACTTTCCTTGCCACATTGGTCAAGTGAATCCCTCCAGCTGTTAAATTGGTAACCTGGTTGTTAAGCGAATCCGGGCTTCCCTATTTGACTTTGCTCGTCAGAAAGTTGCAAAAGGGAATCACGTGACTCCACGACCCCGGGCATCCGTCATAAGTACATGCCAGTTGCCTTGCGTCTCAGTTTTGAGCGCCCTTGCCTTCAAGGCATGCCGGATGGCCCAAAAACGTCGCATGGACGTCCATCTAGGGTTGACGTCCAATGGGAGTTTTTTCTTCTCCATTTCATAGAGATTTAATCCAGTTTGAAACCAGGGTGGATTTTTTGCCTCTTCGATCTTCCCAACAAGCTATTCTAGCGTGTTGCAGCAGCAGCAGCTCTGCAAGGCATCAAAAACGCAGGAGGCGGTGAAGGCTGAGGGAGCTGCTAACCATCTGTCTGCGCGTGGATTAATTTAAGGGAATGAATCAAATCATTTCTGCAAAATTCTGCCTTTTTACCCAACTCTTTCTTGGCATGCACCTGAGTACAGAGATGATTCGGGCCAATTTGGAGAAACCGGTACTGGCGACCAAGGGGTGAAATGCTCCCAGTTCGGACCGGATCATCCGATCCAGTAATGATAGCAGAGTGTGGTTTGGAGAATCGGTAGCAAAAATCCCTGCACCACCCCACCCCCTCCAGCATGCCCAGCTGAGCCGCACGATCATCAGAGGCTTTTTTTTTTTTAACTTTTAAAAGCATTTTTTCTACAACCTCTTCCGATGAAAAAATGCTTTTAAAAGTTAAAAAAAAAAGCCTCTGATGATCGCGCGGCTCAGCTGGAATCGTCAGAGGCTTTTCAAAGCATTTTTTTCTGCAACCTCTTGGCCGAAGAAGTGGTAAAAAAAATGCTTTGAAAAGTCTCTGACGATCCCAGCTGAGTTGCCTGATTGGCAGAGGCTTTTCAAAGCATTAGAAAAAATGCTTTAAAAACTTTTTTTAAAAAGCCTCTGATGATCGCGGGGCTCAGCTGGGATCGTCAGAGGCTTTTCAAAGCATTTTTTTCTGCAACCTCTTGGCCGAAGAAGTGGTTAAAAAAATGCTTTGAAAAGTCTCTGATGTTTCCAGCTGAGTTCCCTAATCAGCAGAGGCTTTTCAAAGCATTAAAGTTAACAAAAAAAAGCCTCTAATGATCGTGCGGCTCAGCTGGGATCGTCAGAGGCTTTTCAAAGCATTTTTTTCTGCAACCTCTTGGCCGAAGAAGTGGTAAAAAAAATGCTTTGAAAAGTCTCTGACGATCCCAGCTGAGTTGCTTGATCGTCAGAGAGGTTTTTCAAAGCATTACAAAAAACGCTTTGAAAAGTTTAAAAACAAAAAAGTTGGCCACGCCCACCCAGTCACATTACTCCCCCCACCAAGCCACGCCCACAGAACCGGTAGTAACAAATTTTACATTTTACCCATGGTGGCAACCTGCAGATAGGACTGCCCACCTGCCACTGGTGCAACCCTATCCTATATTGCTGTGTTTTTGATGCCGCACGCAGGTGTGGACGTCACGCACAAGCAAATTGCGTGTTTTGTGATGCCGCATGCATGCACAGATGGGCGCACTCCCATTTCCAGTGCTGGGTGAACAGTTTGCTACAGTAAATGAACCCCACCTCTGCCTGAGTAGCTAATATAGCTAGTCCTTGACTTACAACAGTTTGAAGTTACAACAGCACTGAAACAAACTGACCTATGATCATTTTTCACAATTACAACCCATTGCAGCAACTTTCTGGTCCTGTGATCAAAATTCAGAGACTTGCACAACTAGCTTACATTTGTGAGAGACGCAGTGTCCCCTGAGACACATGACCCCCTTTTGCAACCTTCTGACGAACAACGTCAATGGGGAAACCAGATTCACTTAACAACCGTGTTACTAACTTATCAAGTGCAGTGATTCACTTAACAACGGTTGCAAGAAAGGTAAGTGGAGCAAAACTCACTTAACAAATGTTTCACTTAGCAACAGACAAGAAACAGTGGATGGAAACCAATCAAGGAAAGAAGCAACTTAGAACTAAGGAAAAATTTCCTGACAGTCAGAACGATTAATCAGTGGAACAGCTTGCCTCCAGAAGTTGTGAATGCTCCAACCCTGGAAGTTTTTAAGAAGATGTTGTGTAACCATTTGTCTGAAGTGGTGTAGGGTTTTACTGCCTAAGCAGGGGGTTGGACTAGAAGACCTCCAAGGTCCCTTCCAACTCTGTAATTTTTGTAAGATTTGCACAAAATTATGACCTCCAAAAATGCTCTTGGGGGTGTGTGTGAGAATGAGGAGATGGGATGAAATCAAGCCAGTGGTGAAATCTATTTTTTTTAAAAAACTACCAGTTCTATGGGCATGGCAGGGGAAGGTTACTGCAAAATCCCCATTCCCACCCCACCCCTGGAGGAAGGATACTGCAAAATCTCCATTCCCACCCCACTCTGGAGCCAGCCAGAGGTGGTATGTGCCGGTTCTTCGAACTGCTCAAAATTTCCACTGCTGGTTCTCCAGAACCTGCTGGATTTCACCCCTAGGTCAAGCTAAGTTCTGTGAAAGGGGAATTAATCCTAGGCCAAAGGCAATACCGGTCAGGGCAGAAAACATGTTGTTTTCCTGGACATCTGCCCTTTCCAAGGTTAAACTGCCTTCAATTGCTGGCTTCGGTGCTTCTCCCCAGCGAGCTTGAAATCAATGCTAAGAAAATAAGTAAAAAAAAGATGAGTGCCAAAAAGCACAGGATAAGGAGAGGAGAATTGGGCAATAACCTAAGGCCAGGGGAAATATAATCATTATCTCCAGACTTTGAAGGTTATACGGAAACAAGTTTCATCCGAGAAAAAACAATAAATAAAAAAGATTTCTGCATGCAGAAAAACAACTACAGAGGTGATTTTCCTTCATCTCATAGGGCCATTTCCAGGCAGTATTTTGGTCAACCGAAGGGGGTGACCTTCCTGGATTTTTGCACACACACCCCGGGGGTGCTTCTCTTCTGATTTTGTAAATCGTAATTATCTGATCTTATTTTGGGACTGAGGGGTTGTGTTTGTTATATGAGCTTCTCGTTTTGGATGGACGGAGCGATGGATGGATGGATGGAAGGACGGTTGGGTGAATGGATGGATGGAAGGACAGTTGGGTGGGTGGGTGGAAGGATGGGTGGATGGAAGGAAGGACAGATGGATGGATGGGTTGATGGTTGGGGGATCGGATGGATGGATGAATGGAAGGAAGGAGGGAAGGAAGGAGGGAAGGAAGGAAGGAAGGAAGGAAGGAAGGAAGGAAGGAAGGAAGGAAGGAAGGAAGGAAGGAAGGAAGGAAGGAAGGAAGGAAGGATGGATGGATGGATGGATGGAAGGAAGGAGGGAAGGATGGATGGATGGATGGATGGATGGAAGGAAGGACAGATGGATGGATGGGTTGATGGTTGGGTGATCAGATGGATGGATGGATGGAAGGAAGGAGGGAAGGAAGGAAGGAAGGAAGGAAGGAAGGAAGGAAGGATGGATGGATGGATGGATGGATGGATGGATGGATGGATGGATGAATGGATGACAGATGGGGAGATGGATGGGTGGGCACATGAGAGACAGATGGGCCGATGTAATGGCTGGATGGATGGGCAGATGGAGGGGTGACTGGAGCAATAGATGGAGAGATGGAGAGATGGATGAATGGAAGGAGAGAGGGAAGGACAGATGGATGGATGGATGGATGGATGGATGGATGGATGGAAGGAAGGACAGATGGATGGATGGGGTTGATGGTTGGGTGATCAGATGGATGGATGGATGGAAGGAAGGAAGGAAGGAAGGAAGGACAGATAGATGGGTGGCTGGTTGGATAGATGGATGGATGGACTGATGAATGGATGGATGAATGGATGACAGATGGGGAGATGGATGGGTGGGCACATGAGAGACAGATGGGCAGATGTAATGGATGGGCAGATGGAGGGGTGACTGGAGCGTTAGATGGGTAGATGGAGAGATGGATGAAAGGAAGGAGAGAGGGAAGGACAGATGGGTGGATGGATGGATGGCAGATGAATATATAGAGGGCCGGATGCTTGGGACAGCAGAGACGATTGGATGGGAGGGATGAAATGAATGGATGGATGGATGGGTAGATGGATGGATGTACAAATGGATAGATGGATGCATTGGCAGAGAGATGGATGGATGGATAGATGCAACCAGGAAACTCTGAATTCTAGTCCCAATTTAGGCATAAAACCTTGGGCCAATCATCAGGCGACGGTGAGTTCCAATTTTACCTTAGGCCATGTAAACTGGTTGGGGGGACTTTGGTCCAGTCCATATCTCTCAGCCTAACCCACCTGACAGGGTGATTGTTGTGGGGAAAACAGGAAGAGGAAGGCTTATTAGATAAAAATAATAAAGATGGGAAAGAAGATGGGAAAGAGGAAGGGGAGGGAGAGAGGGAGGGAGGGAGGAAGGAAGGAAGGAAGGAAGGAAGGAAGGAAGGAAGGAAGGAAGGAAGGAAGGGAAGGAAGGAAGGAAACTCTGATGAGACTGAGCTAGGGATCTGGGGAGATCCCAGGGCAAGAGAGAAAAACAGAACACCCAAACTCTCATGACCAGCTGACTTTAGACCGTTTTTCTAATGTTATTAACTATGATGGCTAAATTGGATTTGCTTCCTACTTGGACGGAGTTCCAGGCAGAGGTTTAACTAAATGTTCAGACCAAAACTGGCTCAGCTTTAGCAACGAAGCCATCGAGGGCTGGCATCACAGCTCCGGGGCCAGCTGGAAAAGAAAATCTCCCATAATGCCTTGCAGCCAGGCTTCTGAAGGGCATTGTGGGTAACTAACAGGATGGGGATCCAGCAATTAAGCAGACCTTCTACTGTGTCTGATGAAGGATTCCAGTGAGGTCAGAGTTGGATGGAGGAGGTATGGGAAAGGCCCTGCTAGGGATGATGGGAGTTGTGGTCCATTCAAAGATGGAAGGAAAGGAGAACTGGAAGGAGGGAGGAAGGAAGGAAGTGGGAGGGAGGGGGAAAGAGGGAAGGAAGAAAAAGGGAGGGGAAGGGGCAGGGAAGGAAGGAAGAGGGAAGGAAGGAAGAGAGAGGGAGGGAGGGAGGGAGGGAGAAGGAGAGGGAAGGGAGGGAAGGGAGGGGAAGAGAACCGGAAGGAGGGGAGAGAAAGGAAGGAAGGAAGGAAGGAAGGAAGGAAGGAGAAGGAGAACTGAATGGAGCGAGAGAGAAAGGAAGAGAGGATGGAAGGAAGGAAGGAAGGAAAGAAGGAAGGAAGGAAGGAAGGAAGGAAGGAAGGAAGGAAAGAAAGGGAGGTAGGTAGGAAGGTAAGGGTTAGTGAGACTATAGCAAAAGTAACTTATGACCGCTTTTCACACTTATGACCATTGCAGTATCCCTACATTCATTTGATCAAAATATTAGATACTTGGCAACTGACTCGTATTTATGACAGTTGCAGTGTCCTGTGATTCGCATTTGTGACTGACAAGCAAAGTCAAAGGGGGAAGCCAGATCCCCTTAACAACCGCAGTGATTCACTCAACAACTGGGGCAAAGAAAGGTCATAAAAATCGGCCAAAATTCATCCATCAGGTGTCGTGCTTAGCTACAGAAATTTTGGGTTCAGTTTTGGTCATGAGTCATGATTCATACCTCATATGAACCAGTTGCCAAGCGTCTGAATTTTGATCCCATGACCACGGGGATGCTGTAACAGTCATAAGTGTGAAAAATGGTCGTAAGTCACTTTTTTCAGGGCCGTCGTAACTTCAACAGTGACTAAAGTTACCAGTTGTAAGTTGAGGACCTCCTATGAAAATAAATTGTGGCCGTATATCAAGGATACCTGGATAATTATTACTTGCAGGCTTTGTTTTTTCATCTTTAGGCACTGCCCATCACTTGAGAGTTCACCGGATCCCAGATACAGGTAGTCCTCAATTAACAACAGTTCATTTAGTGACCAAAATTCAGACGCTTGGCAAGTGCCTCAAACTTATGACGGGGAGTCACATGATCCCCTTTTGCAACCTTCTGCCAACCAAAGCCCATGAGGAAACCAGGCTCACTTAACAACGGTGTGACTAACTTTAACAACTGCAATGATTCGCTTTAACGACTGTGGCAAGGAAGGTTCGTAATGTTCACTTAACAAATGTCTCACTTAGCAGCAGAAATGTTGCACTCAGTTGTGGTTGTACGTCGAGGACTATCTGTACAGGTAGTCCTCAACTTATAACGGTTCATTTAGCGACCGTTGAAAGTCACAACGGCACTGAAAAATGTTGAGTTATGACCGTTTTCTCCACCCTTACGAACTTTGAAGCCTCCACCCATGCTCAGGTGATCAAAATTCAAACGCTTGGCAACTGACTCACATTTATGACGGTCACAGCGTCCCGGGGTGGGGGGTCACGTGATCCCTTTTTACGACCGACAAGCAAAACCGAGCCTGTGTAGCATAGGGGGCTAATGCCTCCTACTAAAGGCAGCAATTAACACCAGCTGCCTGTAATTTCTGTGAGTTCAATCCTAGCCAGGCTCAAGGTCGACTCAGCCTTCCATCCTTTCTAAGGTGGGTAAATTGAGGACCCAGTTTGTTGGGGGCAATAAGCTGACTTTGTATAAATATACAAAAGTATGAAGGCTATTGCTTCACGCATTGTAAGCCGCCCTGAGTCTCCGGAGAAGGGCGGCATATAAATCAAATTAAAAATAAAAATAAAAAATAAAATCAACAGGGAAGCGAGATTCACATAAGAACCATCTTACTAAACTTAACAACTGCAGCAAGACAGATAGTAAAATGGGGAGCAGGGTTGAAACGTGCTTAGGAAGTGCCTCACTTAATAACAGAAATTTTGGGCTCGGTTGTGGTCGTAAGTCGAGGACGATCCCTATTTCTTTGCCTGAGAGAGAGAGAGAGAGAGAGAGAGAGAGGCACCAATCGCCATTTTGCAATTCTGCAATTCTCCCCTCGGATTCGACAATCTTTTTATAGCAAACACACAGCTTTTGCCTTGCCACTGTTTTCTCACGCTGGTTTCCCATGGAAAGCCGGGAAGCTGGTTTGATTGTATTTTTAGTATAAATACACTTGAAAAGAGTCCACAAACACCCAACCCCAAACGCGTCCGTCCCCCTCCCCCGTGCCCCACCCCACCCACTGCCCGAGATTTTTATTTTTTTTCCTCATCCATTTTGGGACATAATGTCTTTTTTGGCCCTTTGTGCTCACCCAATCGGGTGCCAGCCGGGGGGGGGGGGGGATTAAAAAGAGAGGACTCTGTGTGCATTTCAATGCCCTCCATCTGTATTCAGTTTGTCGGCCCCGAGTTGTACAAACAACAACAAAGGATGTGAGGAGAAGGGGCGGAGGGGCGCTGCGCGGGGTCTTTCATGCCTTCGAAGCTGGCCAGGCGTTCGGATCCTGCAGGAAGAGCTTGGACCAAGCCCCGAGCGGATTTCCACCATCTATAGATAGTCCTCCAGTTATGACCGTGAGCGACGGTGCTGGGGAAAAAATGACGTATGCCGTTTTGCATCCTGACAACCATTGCCACATCCTTTTTGGCCGCGGGATAAAAATCCAGGCGCTTGGCCACTGACTTGTGTTTATGACGGTTGCAAGGTCACATGGTCTCCTTTTGCGACCTTCCGACCAGCAGTCCTCGCAGTTACAACCGTTGCAGCAGGCCTACGGGATCAAAATTCGGGCACTCGGCAACCAGCCTGTATTTATGACGGCCACAGTTGTGTGCGTGTGTGAGACGTGATCCCTTTTCTGACAAGCGAAGTCAACCGGAAGCCCAATTCACTTAAGGACTACTGCGTGATTCACTCAAGAATGCCTTAACGATTGTGGGGGGGTGAGGGGGGGGAGAGAATGTAAAATTGAACGTGACTCACTTAACAACCGCCTTGCTCAACAATGGAAATTTCCGGTGTCAATTGCGGTCATATGTCGAGGACTAGTATAAGTCCATTTGCCTTCAATGAGGAAGACTCCATGGGATGGAGACTGCAGGCAGTCCTCGACTTACGACCATAATGGAGGCCAAAATTGATGTTGCTTAGTGAAACATTTGTTCAGTGAGTTTCGTCCCATTTTTTACAACCTGTCTTGCCACGATCGTTAAGGGACTCACTGCCATTGCTACGTTAGTCACAAAGTTGTTAAATGAATCTGGCTTCCCCATTGACTTGGCTTGTCAGAGGTCACAGGAGGGGATCGCGTGATCCCGGGGAAGTTGCAACCGTCGTAAATATGAGTCAGTTGCCAAGCGTCTGAATTTTGATCATGTGACCACAGGGGAGGCTGCAATAGTCATAATGGTGAAAAACGGTCACAAGTCACCTTGTTTCAACAGTCACTAAATGAATGGCTGTAAATCACCTGTATTCCCAATTTTTTTCTCCACTAGAATTTATTTGCAAGGGTTTTAGCTGGTTGGTGTTTTGACAGCTGTCACTGTAAGGTTTTGTGCGTGTGTGTGTTGTGTGTATAAAGAAAAAGTACGGTCAATAAATACACAAATCTGCATTTTTCATAGGAAGTTTCATTTCTACAGATTTACCGATCTGCAGATGATGGGCCCTTTCCCACTATACCCATGATGGTGAACTTGTGACATGCGTGCCACAGGTGGCACACGGAGCCATATCAGTGGGCACGCAAGCTCAGCTCCGGTGCACATGTGTGCTCCGGCCAACTGATTTTCGGGCCTTCCAGTCCCACCAGAAGTCGACAAATGGGCTGTTTCCGGCCTCTGGAGGGCCTCCGGGAGGTTGAGGGGAGGCTGTTTTTGCCCTCCCCAGGCTCCTAGAGAACCTCTGGAACCCGGGAAGGGCAAAAAACAGGTCTACCAGGCCCACCGGGCCATCACATGCCAAAAATGGGGTGAGCACACATGTGCAGGGGTGGGGCGCATAGAATTATGGGTGTGGGCACATGCGCCCATGACCCCACCCCAGGCTCCCCCCGCTTTTGGCATGCGATGGCAAAAAGGTTCGCCATCCCTGCATTATACAATGTCCTTAACTTACAACAGTTCATTTAAGTGACTGTTTGAAGTTACAACTGAAAAAAGTGAGCTATGATTGTTTTTCACAGTTACAATTGTTATAGCATCCCGGTGTAAAATTCACATTTATGACGGTTGCAGTGTCCTGGGGTCGTGTGATCCCCTTTTGTGACCTTCCGACAAGCCAAGTCAATCGGGGAAGCCAGATTCATTGAACAACCATGTTACTAACTTAACAATTGGAATGATTCACTTAACAACTGTGCCAAGGAAGGTCGTGAAAAAGAGCACCATTCACTTAACTCGCAGAAATTTTGGGCTCTATTGTGGTCCTAATTCGAGGACTAGCTGCAGCCTCCATCCCATGGAGTCTTCCCCATTGAAGGCAAATGGACTTATAGTATACTAGTCCTTGACCTACGACCTCAATCGAGATCAGAAATTTCCATTGCTAAGCAAGGGTTTGTTAATTGAGTCACATTCAACGCATCAACGAGCGTGTGACTCACAGTGATTCACTCAACAACTGTGGCAGGACAGGTCCTAAAATGGGGCAAATGTCCCAGGTCCCTTAACTAATGTTTCAGTTAGGAGCAGAAATTTAGTTTCATCTATGTTCATAAATCAGCTTACAACCAAAATTGGGAGCAGAGCCAGGCGGTGGTTAAGTGAATCACGCCCAATTTTATGACCTGTCTTTCACCAGAGTTGTTAAGTGAATCACAAAAGTTTTTGTTAAGTGGTCGTTAAGTGAATCCGGCATCTCCCATTGATTCTGCTTGTCTGAAATAGGCTGTTTGTCAAGTGCCCAAATCTCGAGATGCTGTGACAGCTGTAAAGCGAGGACTTTTTCAGTGCAGTTGTGACTTCAGACGAATGGACTATCGTACTTAAAAAAAAAAAAAGTAGAATTCAGTACAGGTAATCCTCGATTTACAACCATAATTGAGCCCAAAAATGTAGGTTGCTTAGCGAAACAGTTGTTCAGTGAGTTTGTCCCATTTTACGACCTTTCTGGCCACTATGGTTAAGTGAACCCCTGCAGTTAAATTAGTCATTGAATAAATCTGGTTTTCCGCATTGACTTTGCTTGTCAGAAGTTCCCCAAAGGTGACCCTGGGAGACTGAGACCGTCATAAATACGAGTCAATTGCCAAGCGTGACCCCGTGACTCTGGGGAGGCTGCCACGGTCTTAAGTGTGAAAAACGGGCCTAAGTCACTTTTTATTTTCAGTGCCGGGATGTAACTTTGAGCGGCCATTAAACGAACTGTGGTCAGAGGAGCGGTCATTAAACGAACTGTGGTCAGAGGAGGAGAAGGAAGTTTTTGGAAGTCTCGAATACGGGGCCTGGGTTTTGTTTCCAAGTTATGTGTGGGCGTTTTGTTCCCTTTTGTGTGTGTGTGTGTGTGTGTGTGTGTGTGTGTGTGTGTCTTTTTGTGTCTACTCACAAGTCCTGGGCCGCAGATGGGCAGAGTCCAATGTCCCCCCCCAAAAAACCAAATCTGGTTTCTTTAATGAAGCTTTTTAATGATGTTTGTGCAGCCTTGTGCTTCCTTTCCAGCCGAGTGATGCGGGCTGGGGAAGCATCCGTTAAAACAATTACACGACCATCTACGTCTAATTGGTTGAAGGTTGCGTAGTTAATAACTTCACTCTGCTCGGCATCTGCAGGGGAGTAAATGTTTCGGCCGCCAATCGGTGTGGCACGGACATCTGGCTGGTACAAACACGGAAAGGAGGAGGAGTGGGTGATGCCCATAGAAGAGAAGAGAATATGTGTAGCTCAGGGTTGAATGAGGGAGGAGGGGTCCTTGGTGGTCTTTGAGCTTGGGGTTTTTCTTGGAGACGTTTCATGACCCATCGAGGTAACAGCATCAGGGCTAGAAGAGAATGGGGAGGAGGAGGAGGAAAAGGACTGTGGAAGAATTTGAGGCGGGTTCAGGACTCCTCCCCTCCTTCCTGCCGTACTTGTACTTCCTAGCCAATCAGAGGAAGGCACAGCCCTTTATGCAAATGAGAGCCATTGCTATGAGAGGTTCAGGATTGAGCGCTGGCGGGGGAATTCTGGGAATTGAAGTCCACCGATCTAACAACCGCAAAAGCTTAAGGAACACTGTTGTGTGTTTTCTTCACCGCTGTGCGTTCTTATAATTGAAACCTAGCATCGGACAGCAGCGGTGCTACACTTGCTATAAATAAATGATGAACCTGAGTTTCCTTGTCAAAATGAATCAGCTTTTGCAGTGTATGGGAAAAAATCCGTTGCCGGAATACGCAATATTGTCGCTTGGCCGAGAAGTCGAGTTTTCCCGAAAGGAAACCGGAATGCAGATAAAACTCATCACGGTTGGGGTTTAAATAGATTGATTTTTTTTAAAAAATTTTTTATGGGAATTGATCAGTCTACAGGTTGTCCTCAACTTACAGCCACTCGTTTAGTGACCAACGACAGTGAAAAAAGTGATTTTTCATTTTTCACGCTTATAACCATTGCGACATCTCCCATGATCTCATGATCAAAATTCAGATTTTTGGAGGTAGGAGGCAACTGGTTCATGCTTACGATCCCTGCGGCACCCTGGGGCCATGTGATGTGATACTCCCCCCCCCCTTGCCTTTTGCAACCATAAAAGTCAATGGGGAAGCCGGATTCACTTAACAACCGTCATTTAACAGCTGTAGCGATTCACTTCAGAAGTGTGGCAAGAATGGCTGCAAAATGGACACAGAACTCACCGCGTCTCGCTTGGGAATGGAAATTTTGGGCTCGACTGTGGTCCTAAGTTGAGGTAGTAGCAGAATTCGGCCAGGAGACCCCAGGAATTATTAGATAATGTAGGTTAGGCTAAGACAGTGATGGCTAACCTTTTTACCGTCGCGTGCCAAAAGCGGGGGGGAGCGCAGGGGGGTCATGTGTGCCCACACCCATAATTCAATGCCCCCCTGGCCCTGTGCATGTGCACACGACCCCCTGCGCTCCCCCCACCCGCTATTGGCACGTGATGACAAAAAGGCTACTGATAGGCCCGGTAGGCCTATTTTTTGCCCTCCCCAGGCTCCAGAGGCCCGTTTCCCGACTTCTGGTGGGCTCAAAAGGTGTGAAAATCAGCTGGCGCTGAGCTAGGACAACTCTCACATGCCCACTGATATGGCTCCGTGTGCCACCTGTAGCACGCATATCATAAATTCACCCTCACGGGGCTAAGAAGTGGAAGAAAATCAGTTCAAGGCTTCCGCGTGCTTGCCAAGAAAATTGCATGAAGCTGTCCACAAAGAGGAGAAGTGAGTTGATTTCACTTCAAAGGCAATTTTATTCTTGAATTGATGTTCAAGAATAAAACATCAACTGACGTTCAAGAATAAAACAGTATTGCCTTTAGGGATGTGACGCAGTGGTGCTATCCAGCCGGTTCTATCTGTTCGGTCAAACTGGTAGCGGCAGCTCCAGGAGGCTCCGCCTACCCAACCAGACGTCATCACCTCCCTTTTTTGACAAATGCGCGTGCTCCTATTTACGAACCGGTAACAATGGTAAGTGAATACCATCCCTGATGTGACGGGCACACATGGGAATATTTCTTCCAAATTACACGCAAACCTCGACTTACAACAGTTCGTTTAGTGACCATCTGAAGTTACGGCGCTGAAAAAGAGTGACCTATGACCATTTTTCACACTTACGGCCGTTGCAGCATCCCCGTGGTCAGGAGATCAAAATTCAGACCTGACTCGTATTTATGACGGTCGCAGGGCCCCGGGGTCATGTGATCCCCTTTTGCGACCTTCTGACAAGCAAAAGTCAGCAAGGAAGCCAGAGTCACTTGTTCACATGTTATTTCAGGGATTCACTTAAGAACTGGGGCAAGAAGGGTCGTAGAATGGGATAACCCTCTGCCTTGCTTAACGAGTGGAATGTTTGGGCTCAGTTGTGGTCGTAAGTCGAGGACCACCTGTATTTGTGGCATCTGCAGCACAGCTAATAAAACGGGGTCACTTCACCTACACTTCCAAACTGGGCTTCTAGCCAAGGAAAAGCAGCAGCTGCCACTGAATGAGGCTTGATTTAATTATGGGATGTCTGTGCTATGACAAAGAAGAAGCAGGGAGAGAGAGAGGGAGAGAGAGAGAGAGAAAGGGAGAGAGGGGGGAAGGGAGAGAGAGAAAGAGGGAGGGGCAGAGAGGGAGGAAGAGACAGGGAAGGAAAGGAGGGACAGAGATAGAGGAGAGAGGGAGGGAATGGAGAAAGGGAGGGGAGGGAGAGGAGTGGGGCAAAGAGGGAGGAGGGAGGGAGGTGAGAGAGTTGGAGGGAGAGGCATAAAGGAAGGGATGAAGAGAAATTAGGGAAAGAGGGAGGGAGGGAGAAGGAGGAAGGGAGAGGGGCAAAGGGGAAGGACAGAGAGAGAAATTAGGGAAAGAGAGAGGGAGAGAGGCAAAGAGGAGGGAGGGAGGGGAAAGAGAGGGAGGGAGGGAGGGAGGAAGGGAGGGAGAGAAATTAGGGAAAGGGAGGGCGGGAGGAAGGGAAAGAGGAAGGGAGAGAAGAGCAAAGAGAGGAGAGAGGGAGAAAGAGGAGGGAGGGAGGGAGAGACAGGGAAGGAGGGAGGAAGGGAGGGAGGTGAGAGAGTCAGAGGGGGAGGGGGAGAAGCTGAGAGGGAGGGAGAGAGGAAGGGAAGGAGAGAGGGAGGGAGTGGAGAAAGGGAGGGAGGGGGAAGGAGGGAGGGAGGTGAGAGAGTCAGAGGGAGAGGGGGAGGAGCTGAGGGAGGGAGAGAGGCATAGAGGAAGAGATGGAGAGAAATTAGGGAAAGGGAGGGAAGGAGGAAAGGAGAGAGGGACAGAGAGAGGAGGGAGGGAGAGAGGGAAGGAGAAAGAGAGAGGGAGGGAGTGGAGAAAGGAGGGAGAGAGGGAAGGAGGGAGGGAGAGAGGAAGGGAAGGAGAGAGGGAGGGAGTGGAGAAAGGGAGGGAGGGGGAAGGAGGGAGGTGAGAGAGTCAGAGGGAGAGGGAGAGGAGCTGAGAGGGAGGGAGAGAGGCATAGAGGAAGGGATGGAAATTAGGGAGGGAGAGAGGGAAGGAGGAAGGGAGAGAGGGGTAAAGGGGAGGGACAGAGAGAAATTAGGGAGAGGGGCAGAGAGAGGAGGGAGGGAGAGAGGAAGGGAAGGAGAGAGGGAGGGAGTGGAGAAAAGGAGGGAGGGGGAAGGAGGGAGGGAGGTGAGAGAATAGAAGGGAGAGGGGGAGGGGGAGGAGCTGAGGGAGGGAGAGAGGCAGAGAGGAAGGGATGGAGAGAAATTAGGGAGGGAGAGAGGGAAGGAGGAAGGGACAGAGGGGTAAAGGGGAGGGACAGAGAGAGAAATTAGGGAAAGAGAGGGAGAGGGGCAGAGAAAGAAGGGAGGGAGAGAGGGAAGGAGATAGGGAGAGGGAGGGAGTGGAGAAAGGGAGGGAGGGGGAAGGAGGGAGGGAGGTGAGAGTCGGAGGGGAGGGGGAGGAGCTGAGGGAGGGAGGGAGAGAGGCATAGAGGAAGGGATGGAGAGAAATTAGGGAAAGAGAGGGAGGGAGGGAAGGAGGAAGGGAGAGTGGGGCAAAGAGAGGAGGCAGGGAGGGGGAGGGAGGCAGGTTCTCCTATTGAGGGCAGGTATCCCCCATTCTACACCTGTAATGGACTGAGAGAGAGACCTGCCTCAAAGCTACCAACAGCTTCTCCTCCTTTTGGCACCAGGAGCATCAGAAGAGAAATAAATTTGATTACAGGTAATCCTTGATTTACAAGAGTTCATTTACCGACAAAGTTAGAACAGCACTGAAAAAAAGTGACTTATGACCATTGTTTCGCACTTACGACCGTTGCAGGCCTCCCCACGGTTACATGATCAAAATCCAGACGCTGAGCAACTGGCTCGTATTTATGACGGACCTGTGGTCACATGACCCGCTTTTGCGACCTTCTGACAAGCAAAATCAGTGGGGGGAAGCCAGATTCACTTAACAACGGTGTTTCTAACTCAACAATTGCGGTGTTTCACTTAACAACCGTGGCCAAAAATGGTCGTAAAATGGAGCAAAACTCCCTTGGCAAATGTTTCGCTTAGCATTAGAAATTTTAGACTCAGTGATAGTTGTAAATCAAGGACTACCTGGATTGGAAAATTATGGAATCCTTAATTCCACATAATAAACAACAGGAGCGCACAGTGGAATAAGGTGTCATTGTAAGCGCTACATTTGCTGGTAAAAAATGTCCTTTATTTCCAATTATACAGGACAATGTTCTTTTTGGGTTAGTTCTGTTCTGTTCCCTGAAATAGGAAGACACAAATACTAAAATTTTACCAAGTTCTAAAATGCCATAGCCTGTCGGATTAAAAATAAGAAAGAGAAGCTATGTTGCTATAATGCCATGGTAATTTGACAGCTACCTGCCTCTTGCTTTTTAATTTATTGAGGTTTGAGGTTTCAGAAAAGGGAGCGATTTTTTCCCCCCCTCTGCTTGGGAAAGAGGACAATATAATTATTTAGCATTTGTTTTATAGATATACTGCCTTTATTTTTATTTTTTTATCAATCACCCAAGCTTCCGAACAGCTTTTCTTTGGAAGTTGTGGGAGCTTCATCCCTGGAGATTTTCATGAAGAGATTGGATTGTTATTTGTCAGAAATGGTGTAGGGCAATGGTGGCTAACTTTTTTGCCACCGCGTGCCAAAAACAGGGAGAATGTGGTGGGGTCACACGCATGTGTGCCCACATCCATAATTCTATGCACCCCGCCACCCCACACCTCGCTTTTGCCACACAATGGCACGGTGGGCCTGGTAGGCCCGTTTTTCGCTCTCCTCAGGCTCCAGAGCCTTTCTAGGAGCCTGGGGAGGACAAAAATGGCCTTCCCCACCCTCCCCAGAGGCCCTCCGGAGGCTGGAAACAATGAGTTTCCTAACTTCTGGTGGGCCCAGAAGGCCTGAAAATCAGCTGGCCAGTGCACGCATGCGTGCCGGAGCTGCTATTTTTCTCCCACAACAACCCTGTGAGGTGGGCTGGCTGAGAGAGAAGGACTGGCTCAAACGTACCTAAGGCCGGGCTGGAATTCACCATCTCCTAATGATTGTCCCAAGGTCACCCAGCCAGCTTTCATGCCTCAGGCAGGACTAGAACTCGCCGTCTCCAGCTTTTGTGGTTAGTTCCTTCCTAGTTTCCATCTGAAAATGGAGGTACTGATTAAGATAACTTATTTGAGATCAGCAAGTTGGTAGTTTGAAAACTTCGGTTCTGGCCTGTTTAACTCATTCACCACATCTAATTTAGTATAATAACATAGGTCAGTGGTGAAATCCAAATTTATTTACTACTGGTTCTGTGGGCATGGTTTGGTGTGCGTGGTGTTGTTTGGTGTCTCCTGCCTTGGGCAAGGGGTTGGATTAGAAAGATCTCCAAAGTCCTTCCATTTATGTAATTCTATGTAATGTCTCAGAAGACGGAAACTAGAAGAAGGAAATCTCAGAAGAAGGAAAATTTTGGGAGAAAATAAAAAAAGTGGCTCAAGGAGATCTTAAATCGAGAGATTGAATGGCGACCAGAGACACGCTTGCTCGATTCCAAACCGGAAAATATTTAAAAAGATTCATGGTCTCTTGCTCTACATATTATCACAGCAGCAAGATTAATAATATATGCTCAATTTTGGAAAAATAAAAATATCCCATCAGAGGAAGCAATTATAAAGAAGATCTTGGATGGTGCGGAAGCAGATAAATTGACCAAAAAAACTGAAAGATAAAGACCAAATGCAAACATGTTTATCTTGGGAAAAACTATATATTTGGATATCAAAGAGAAAACTATAACCCAAATCAGACTAGGAGTCATATTTATTGAAAAAATATATTATACAGGTAAAGTGAGGTCGAATAGACCTAATTGATATATAAAGGTAAATTAGGTTGTTCTGTCTCTCCCGGAATGTAACATGGATATATTGTACCGAATATTAAGTTATTAAGGTACTATTTACAGATATATATGTTATTTGTTTTGTTGATTTATTTGTCATATATTTGGTGTGTTGCTATCTTTTTTAACGACAAATGTAAATAAAGATTATTCTTTTTTTCTTCTCTACACAGAAGAAAATGTCCTTCTTCATGTCACAATATATGGTTTATGTATTTGTTAGACTGTTTTGCAAAACAACTTCAATAAAACCAAGAAAGCTGGGGGGGGGGGGGAGAAGGAAACTAAACCATTTTTCTACTTTTACCAAGAAAACCGGTTGGGTGTTTTCACATAGCTTGCTATAGAACTTGAGCCGATCTTCTAGATCAACCCACTACTCAAGGAAGAAGACCTTACCATACCGGTCAAACTTCCAGTGTTAGAGCATTCACAACTTCTGGAGGCATTGATTACCGTATTTTCCGGCGTATAAGACGACTGGGCGTATAAGACGACCCTCCTCAGAGCTATTTAAGGCTCGTCAGAGCCTTTCGGGCTGGTCTGCCTGGTTACAGGAGAATGAGACCCGGCGTATAGGACGACCCCCGACTTTTGAGAAGATTTTTGTGTGTTAGAAAGTAGTCTTATACGCAGGAAAATACAGTAATTGTTCTAATGATCAGGAAATTTCTCCTTAGTTCTAAGTTGCTGCTCTCCTTGATTAGTTTCCACCCGTTGCTTCTTGTCCTGCGTTCAGGTGCTTTGGAGAATAGATGGACCTCCTTTTCTTTGGGGCAGCCCCTGAGATATTGGAACACTGCTATCATGTCAGTTCTGGGTTCTTCTTTTCATTAAACTAGACAACCATTCTTCATATATTTTAGCCTCCAGCCCCCTAATCTTCTTTGTTGCTCTTCTCTGCACTCCTTCTAGAGCAGGGGTCAGCAAGCTTTGGCTCCCGAGCCTCATGTGGCTCTTTGGGCCCTCTGCTGTGGCTCCCTGTCACGTGATCCCACCACTGGCTGGCCCCGCCCCTCACCCTCCCTTCCCAGTCACTCCACACCTGGCCTGACGCAGGGGAAGGAGAAGCGGCCAGGGCAAAGACAGAGAGATAGAGAGATGGGGGAGAGAAGGAGGGAGGGGAGAGAGAGATATGTTAAAAGGATTCTGTGGTTCAAGCTGTTTTTTAACAACTGGTTCTCTGCCCTAAAGACTGTCTGGGTAGGCGTGGCTAGGGGGGTGTCATGTGACTGGTGGAAGTGAATGACATTGAGTTGGCCACGCCCACCCAGGTTTTGTGGCTCCCGGTGTTTTCTTTTGTGTGGGAAACGGATCCAAATGGCTCTTTGTCAGTATTTAAGTTTGCAGATCCCTGTTCTAGAGAACTCAACATCTTTTTGGGATCTCTGTGGGCATCCAGACTTTGGAAGGAGATTTGGGATAACAGACAACATCCCTCCAGGGGCGGATTATAAAACCCAACCCGTTGCTACCGGATTGCTAGTGGGTGCTTGTGTGGATGCGCACCTCCTCTGCGGATGCGCAGAAGCATCTGGGCAGGTGGGCGGAGCCTCCCGCTGCTACCGATTCGCCAGATTCGGGGTGAACCGGTAGCAACCCACCACAGCATCCCTCTCATGCCATCTTGATGCCCATTGCTTCCTCTCATTTCCTGTCTTTTGCCAATCCCAAAACTATGATGTAAAAATAATGGTTTTTTTTTTGAAGCCATCCTGACAAATCAGCTGCTTATTTTATACAGCATCTCTTTCTTTCCTCTGCTTGCTTTCAAAGGGAAATTCTCTCTTTCTCTAACCCCTTTTAATTAAAACCGTTTTCAAAGAGAACCTTCCTTATTTATCATCCAAAAGAGGATTTTGAGACTTTTTAATTGATTCTCTTTGGGAAAGCAACCTCACAAGGCCGCAATTAAAAAGAGATTCCTCCCTCTGTTAAGTTTTTTTTTTTTTAAATATCCTTCCGTCTTCCCTTTTCTTACCTTTGAACTAATCTCCAGTGAGGAGAATCTGCCACAGATAGTCCTCAATTTACAATGGTTCATTTAGTGACCGTTAAATCTTTATGACCGTTGCTGTATCCCAGGGCCATGTGATCCGCTTTTTTGCGATCTTCTGACAAACGAAGTCAATGGGGAAGCCAGGTTCACTTAACAACTTGTTTAGCCTGACTCGGTGGCTCAGTGGCTAAGACACTGAGCTCGTTGATCAGAAAAGTTGGCGGTTCGAATCCCTAGTACAGGTCTCCTGTGTGAGGAGGGGGTTGGACTAGATGACCCCCAGGGTCCTTTCCAACTCTTGCTACTGTTACCACCATGCGACTAACTTAACAACTGCGGCAAGAAAAGTCGCAAAATGAAGCAAAACTCAACAAAAGTGTTTTCCCTTAGCAACAGAAATTATGGGCTCGATTGTGGTCATATCTGTATGAAGATCTTTGACATTTCTTCCCAAAGGTAAACCATCTCAGGTAATTTCATTTGGAAGGATGGGAAATTGCCTTCTGGGTTTTGTAGAAAAAATTAAACATTGCATAGCTGTTGGCAGCCATTGTACAGGTAGTCCTCGACTTACGAATTTTGATCACGTGACTAGGGGAACACTGCAGTGGTCGTAAGTGTGAAAGAGGGACACCAACCACTTTTTTCAGTGCCACTTCGAGCGGCCACTAAACGAACTGTCGTAAGTTGGGGACTACCTGTATAAATCGTGTTGGCAGTTGAGGGCAGCGCGACAGGTCTGACCCTCTCTTGCTGCACCTTAAAAGGGGTAGGGGGTCAATCACGTGGGCATGACTGACATCTTGGCTTTTCGGATATACCCTGTTTGTCCCCCTTGAATGTGTTTGCAAGTACATTTTGATGAGTAGTTGGTTGTAATGAAAACATTGATATATGTACACATGCATATTTAGACAATCTCAGGCCATGTTGGGTTGTCATTTCGGAGATATTGGGCTACCAAAACAGAAAGAGAATATATGTTTCTTGTGGGGGAGAGGTGGGAGTGACATCTGATTTCCTGAAGCTTCTCCAATCTTTGCTTGTAGGAAGCTGGCAGGGAGCATCAGATATCTTCCTTCCTTCCTTCCTTCCTTCCTTCCTTCCTTCCTTCCTTCCTTCCTTCCTTCCTTCCTTCCTTCCTTCCTTCCTTCCTCCCCCTCCTGCCCTTCCTTCATTTCTTCCCTCCTTCTCTCTATCCCTTTACATCTTTCCTTCCTCCCTCTCTCCTTCCTCCCTCCCTCCCTCTGCCCCTTCTCTTCCTCTTCCTTCCCCTCCCCCTTTTCATTTTTCTCTCCCTCTCTCCCTCCCTTTATCCCTTTCCTTCTTTCCCTCCTCCCTCCCTCTCTCCTTCCTTCTTTCTTTCCTTCCTTTATTCCTCCCTCCTTTCCTTTTTTCCCTCCCATCCATTCTTGCTTCCACTTTATCTCCCTTCCCTCCCTCCATCGTTAACTTCCTTCCTTCCTTCCTTCCTTCCTTCCTTCCTTCCTTCCTTCCTTCCTTCCTTCCTTCCTTCCTTCCTTCCTATGGGCACTTGAAATGGCCATAAATGTGGGCTGGTTGTCATGGGGTGGGAGTGGGGGTGGGGGGAAGAGGCATCGGAATGTTGAAAAATTCCCTTTTAAGAGTTCAGTCCTAACTTCAAATGGTTACCAGGCAACCAGTCATAAATTGAGGACTACCTGTAAAAAACTGTTATATGGCCTGATCCTGTAAGGACCCATTTTTGGGAGGTGCAGGAAAAAACTATCATTCTGCTACCAGGAGCAACAAAGATTTAATTAGATCAGTTCTGAAATTTTTATCTAGGGTAATTTATGATGGTAAATTTAACTTGCCACAATGTCTAGTTGAGACTCTTATTCTCTAGCTTGGAGATTCTCCGGTGAGGCTGTGTGAGACGGTCTTTAAACGAAACGTGGAGTTTGAGGTGCCTAAAGTGCCTCCTAAGATGTTTCTGCTTTGAAGATTTACTGTTTGAGGAGCTCATACACCAACCGGGCTAAGCTGCTGCCAGGAAATATCTGCCTTCTCTCCGGGAGTTTCCTGGAATGAGCCGGCAATTCATCTTGACATACCAAATTGACATTAAACTGGGCAGTAGTTGTAAAAGAAGAAGAAGAAGAAAGGAAGGGGGCGGGGGGGGGGCTAAAGGGGAATAGGATGGGGGAAGGGAAGGGAAGGAAGGAAAGGAAAGAGAGAAAGGAAAGGAATGGAAAAGAGGAAAAGGAATGGAAAAGAAATAGAAATAGAAATAGAATAGAATAGAATAAAATAGAATAGAAAATAGAATAGAATAGAATAGAATAGAATAGAATAGAATAGAATAGAATAGAATAGAATAGAATAGAATAGAATAGAATAGAATAGAATAGAATAGAACAGAACAGAATAGAATAGAATAGAATAGAATTCTTTATTGGCCAAGTGTGATTGGACACACAAGGAATTTGTCTTTGGTGCATACGCTCTCAGTGTACATAAAAGAAAAGATACATTCATCAAGAATCATAAAGTACAACACCTAATGACAGTCATAGGGAAACAGTCAATACAAATCTTAAGGATACCAGCAACAAAGTTATAGTCATACAGTCATAAGTGGGAGGAGATGGGTGATGGGGAACAATGAGAAGATTAATAGTAATGAAGACTTAGTAAATAGTTTGACAGTGTTGAGGGAATTATTTGTTTAGCATAAGGTGGCTGGCTTGAACAAAGTAGGCCTCAGGTTGGGTCACGTATGAACTTTGAAATCCTTGGTCTGCTCATAAAGTGCATAGCTTGCTTTTAGGATGCGATGCGAGGGGGTAGACATTGTTGTGTCAGCATGAAAGATGTCTACACCCAAAATATGCTGAAGTAAGATATCTATATTTGCTTATCTAGGGGTGCACACATGGTATCCGCCTGCTTGTCCACCTGCTTATTTACAGGATATATATTGTTAGTTCCCCAAAATGTGATATACCCAAATATGGTTAAACATGTTATATGAAGGATGTATTTATTTATTTATTTATTTATTTATTTATTTATTTATTGAATTTCTATACCGCCCTTCTCCCAAAGGACTCAGGGCGGTGAACAGATTAAGATTTCATATACATATAAATATATTATTATAAACAGTAAATAATAGATTGAGTCAACTTGGTGTATCTACTAAGACCTTGGCATAGAATTTAGATGTTTATGCTAGCCCTGCTTGTTGAAATAGAAAGGTCTTCAGGGCACGTCGGAAAGTGCGAAGATCTGGGATTGTTCGTATTCCAGATGGTATTTTGTTCCAAAGCGTAGGTGCCCCCACAGGGAAGGCCCTCTCCCTTGGAACCACCAGACGACATTGTTTTAATGATGGTACCATGAGTAGGCCTACTCTGTGAGAGCGTATTGGTTGGTGGGAGGTTATCGGTTGCAGCAGGTGGTCTCGTAAGTACTCAGGTCCTAAGCCATGGAGCACTTTAAAGGTAAGAACCAACACATGATATACATGTATACATGATCACCAATATATAAGGAAGTCCTTGACTCCTCTTCGGGGTTCAGGCCATTTTATTCTTTGCTTTGCTTTGAAACTGTGCAAATAAACCTTTCCTTCTTTGAAGAGCTGGCTTGTGTCGTCATTCCACAACAAGTGATGGCGTTCGGGAGAAAAAACTGTCCTTGTGTCTAGTTGTTCTGGTGTGCAGTGCTCTATAGCCTCGTTTTGAGGGTAGGAGTTGAAACAATTTATATCCAGGATGTGAGGGGTCTGTAGATATTTTCACAGCCCTCTTTTTGACTCTTGTAGTATACAGGTCCTCCATGGAAGGCAGGTTGGTAGCCATTGTTTTTTCTGCAGTTCTAATGATTCTCTGAAGTTTGTTTCTGTCTTGTTGGGTTGCAGAGCCAAACCAGACAGTTGTAGAAGTGCAGATGAGAGACTCAATAATTCCGCTGTAGAACTGGATCATCAGCTCCTTGGGCAGTTTGAGCTTTCTGAGTTGGCGCAGAAAGAACATTCTTGGTTGTGCTTTTTGATGATGTTTTTTGATGTTGGGTATTCATTTTAGGTCGTGAGATATGGTAGAACCTAGAAATGTGAAGGTCTCTACTGTTGATACCTGTGTTGTCTAGTATTGTAAAAGGTGATAGAAAAAGGAAAGGAAAAAGAGGAAAAGAAAAGGAAAGGAAAGGAAAGGAAAGGAAAGGAAAGGAAAGGAAAGGAAAGGAAGAAGAGAAGGAGAAAGGAGTGTGGCAGGGAGAAAGGAGGGAGGGAGGAAAAGAAGGTGAGAGGAAGAGAGCAAGAAAGAAAGGAGAGAGGGAGGGAGAAAGGAGGGAAAGGAAAGGGAAGGGAAGAGAGGGAAAGGAAAGGAAAAAGAGGGAAAGGAAAAAAGAAAGGAAAAAAGAAAGAGGGGAGGGAAGGAAAGGAAAGGAAAGGAAAGGAGAGAGGAAGAGAGCGAGAAAGAAGGCAAAGTGGGAGGGAGAAGAGGGAAAGAAAAAAGGAAGGAAGGTAGAGATAGAGAGGAATAAGAGGAGGGAAGGGAAGGAAGGGAAGGAAAAAAGGAAATGGAGAAGGAAAGGAAGCAGGAGGGAGGGAAGAAGGGAGGAAGGAAGGAGAATGAAGGGAGTGGAAGGAAAAGAGAGGAAGAAGGAAGGGAGGAGGAAGGGATGAAGATATGAGAAAAAAAGAAGAAAAGAAAAGAAAAAAATTTCGGACTGGTTTGTATCTCTTTCAAAGCCAGGACTCTCTATTGGAAACCTTCTGTCTACTCTTTAAAAAATAACTCTTAACAAGCTCCAACTTCCCAGGCGATGGGTACATCAGGAAAATCACGAGCCAAGCATGGCTGCTACAAGATCCCCAGAGATAAACATTAATACATGGTGAGAAGCAAGTGCCAAGACCAGATAACATCAAGTTATCTGCACAAAATAAAGCTGAACATCTTCGGTCCTTGTTCAGGCCCAGCCTCTGTTTGGTCAGCAAAACACCACCAATTCCCTCTAGGTGGGCTGTAGAAAGAGGTGGGGGGAGCTTCCTTAAATGTCTAGATCCTGCTGGAGGGGAGGGGGCCATGCTTCTTGCTTCTAGCAGAAGCTGCCGTCACCACCAAGGACGATGGTCTTCCGATAATGTGCACGGAGATTGGAAAAGTCACCCAAAGAAGTGATTGAAGAGGACAGAAGAGGAGGAGGAAACCCAACTCTCTTCTAGCACTGATCATGTTCCCTAGTTGGGCCATGAAATGTCTGCCAGAAAACTACCAAGCTGAGCAACAAATACACCACAGTCTTCCTTCCTCCTCCTCTGATAGAGGTTGGGACTCTGAAGCAAATGACACCGAAGGATCGTTTTTTTGCTCAATGAGAGCCTTGGAGGGAAAGACGGTCCCATCTTCAAACCCAAACGGAAGAGAATATTGGCAGGTCAAGGTTGAGCTATGGGGGTCCTAGAAGGAGGAAGAGGAGGAGGAGGAAAAGGATTGCTGAGTCCCTGGTGCTCTCTGAACTTAATTGTTCTATTGCAAACATTTCATGACCCAACTGGGAGCCTGGATAGCTCAGCAGCCTAAAAGCATTGTGATTAACTCCAGCTGTCTGCAATTACTGTAAGTTCAAATCTCCCCAGGCTCAAGGCTGACTCAGCCTTCCATCCTTTCTAAGGTAGGTAAAATGACGACCCAGTTTGTGGGGGCAATAAGCTGACTTTGTATAAAAAATATACAAAAGTATGAAGGCTATTGCTTAACGCATTGTCAGCCGCCCTGAGTCTCCGGAGAAGGGCAGCATAGAAATCTAATTAAAAGTAGAACAAGAAAGGAAGAAAGGAAGGAAGGAAGGAAGGAAGGAAGAAGAAAAGAAAGAAAGAAAGAAAGAAAGAAAGAAAGAAAGAAAGAAAGAAAGAAAGAAAGAAAGAAAGAAAGAAAAAGAAAGAGGAAGGAAGGAAGGAAGGAAGGAAGAAGGAAGGAAGGAAGGAAGGAAGGAAGGAAGGAAAGGAAAGAAAGAAGAAAGAAAGAAAGAAAGAAAGAAAGAAAGAAAGAAAGAAAGAAAGAAAGAACATCCAGCTTTCTGCAATTACTGTAAGTTCGAATCTCACCAGGCTCAGAGTCGACTCAGCCTTCCATCCTTTCTAAGGTGGGTAAATTGAGGACCCAGTTTGTGGAGGCAATAAGCTGACTTTGTATAAATAGACAAAAGTATGAAGGCTATTGCTTCACGCATTGTAAGCCGCCCTGAGTCTCCGGAGAAGAGCGGCATATAAAGCAAATTAAATAGAAAAAATAAATTAAAAAACAAACAAACTAGATAACATCATCAGTATTATAATGGAGTGGAGATTGGTCCCCTATTTATATACAAGTAGCTTGTTCTGCCAGTGTATGTAATAGTGTTTTTGATGGTTCCTTGACCATTAACACTGACAGGGTAATGCACTCATACTGTATATAAATACAGATCCAACCTTACTCCCTTGTAGCACCAATAATGTTACCTAATTAGGAAATGAAATATTGGCAGGCAAGCAATCAAGCTCAGAGAACACCTCCTCCTCCTCCTCTTCCTCCTAGATCCTGGATCCCCAGGGAAAAAAAATCTGTCAAGATACTGAAGTGGGAGAGTATAATCCTCCTCAATGGACACTGAGGGTCAGAATAACAGAGTTGGAAGGGACCTTGGAGATCTTCTAGACCAACCCCCATACTCAAGAAGAAAACCCTATACCCATGTTGGTGAACCTATGGAATGTGTACCGGAAGCGGCACGCAGAACCATCCCGCGAGGGATGCGTTGCCTCACTGGCTCCTCATCCGCGCTCCTGTGCACACAAGCATGCTGGTCAGCTGGCCTTCGTGCATGCACGATTGCCGAAACCTGGAAAATTAGAGATCTGTGAGCTGCCACCTGAACTTCCAGGTTTACGTCGTGATAGCCAGCTGTTTGTTGGGCACACATCCATGCCGGAAACCAGAAGTTCAGGTGCCAGATCACACATGCGCGACAGAACACTACTCTTCTGGGTTTCAGCACTCCCATGCACATGAAGGCCAGCGAGACCACGCGGTCCAGGCGGGATGGTTTTGGTTTTGTATGTTATTTCCTGCATGCAGGCCGGCACATGGAAACGTAAAAAGTTAGCCATCACTGTCCTATACAAATGGTTGTCCCACATCTTCTTAAAAACTTCAGTGTTGGAGCATTCACAACCTCTCGAGGCAAGTTGTTCCACTGATTCATTGTTCTCACTGTCAGGAAATTTCTCCTTAGTTCTAAGTTGCTTCTCTCCTTGATAAGTTCCCATCTGTTGTTTCTTGTCCTGCCTTCAGGTGCTTTGGAGAATAGCTTGATTCCCTCTTCTCTGTGGCAGCCCCTGAGATATTGGAACACTGCTATCATGTCTCCTAGTCCTTCTTTTCATTAAACTAGACATACCCAGTTCCTGCAACCGTTCTTCATAAGCCTCCAGCCCCCTAATCCTCTTTGTTGCTCTTTGCACATAGACTAGTGTCAATCCCAACAACCACCACGATCTCCAGATCTTACGTCTTAACTCACATCACTTAACTTGATCCCTTGATTGTTGTTTCCCCTTCAAGCAGATACCATCCACCGAGCCTGCAAGGCATGCCTTTGTGTGTTGCGTTACACACATTACACACAAGGCTAAAACTGGACAAGTGGGGTCCACAATTAAGTGTCCATGTAGAAAGAAAAACACACCATCTCGGATATGACTAAGGTCCCGTCAGTTTCCAAGCAATCTTTGCCGCAACAACAAACTGGAACAACAAACTGTAGCTTGCCAGCAGCTTATTTCAAGGCATTTAAGTGCAATTCTGTTAAATGCATTTTAAAAAGCAAAATCCAGCAACTAAATTGTGGGCTAAGAAGAGCAAGGCATAAATAAAACCAGCGAGGGTCTTAACAGGTTGGAATCGATGAAAAGAAAGTTGTTTTGAATTTGAATCCCTTCGCAAAACAGGTTTCAGGGATTAAATTTAGCAGCCCAAATTACAGGGGATAACCATTGGCAAAAAACAAATCATTTGAACAGATTTAGTTGGATGCAGGATTTGATGGATTTTCAACAGCTGGCTGAGGAAGAACATGCGTTGCTACAAATCATCCATGATTTACAGTTTGTTTAGTCATGGTTCAAAGTAGCAAGGTCACTGAAAAAAGGGATCTATAACCGTTTTTCACCGCTGTGAAGGTTGCACGGCTGTTGCAGCATTCTATAGTCACGTGATCACAATTCAAATGCTTGGCCACTGACTCATATTTATGAAGGTTGCAGAGTCCCGGGTGTATGTGTCAGTGGTGGGTTGATACCGGTTCGCCCCGGGTTTAGCGAACCGGTAGCGGCCGTGGTGGGAGGCTCTGCCCATCTGCCCAGACGCTTCTGGACATGCACGAGTGCGCACATGCCACGAGCGAACGGGTAGCGACGGGTTTTGAAACCCACCTTTTGTGTGTGTGTGTGTGTGTATGTGTGTGTGTGTGTGTCACTTGATCCCTTTTTGCGACCTGCTGACAAGCAATGTCATTGGGGAAGCCAGGTTCGCTTTACCAACCATGTT
>CM075961.1:166929154-167105173 GCA_038048745.1 Coluber constrictor foxii | reverse complement strand
GGGGCAATAGGCTGGCTCTGTAAACCACTTAGAGAGGGCTGTGAAGTGGTATGTAAGTCTAAGCGCTAGTGCTATTGCTATTTTGGGTGCAGTTGGATGGACTTATTCCAGCCGACTTCACTTCCTCCTTATAAATGTAGTTGGTTATTTTTGTTGTTCCTTTCGCAATTTATAACCCCTCCAGCAACTAAGAAGGCTATTGAGAGCCTAGAGTTGGGTCCAGGTAGAACAGTGTTTCTCAAACTTCGCAGTTTTAAGATATGTTGTCTTCCACTGCCAGAATTTCCCAACCAGCAAATTAGGTTAGGGAATTCTGGGAGTTGAAGTCCACAACTTGTCAAATTTGAGAAAGGTGATTAAGACACTGAACTTGGAGCAAGAAAACTTGAGTTCTAGACCTTCCTTAGGCCTTTCAGCCAACTGGATGACTCTGGGCCAGTCTCTCTCTCTCTCTCCATCTTTGACCAGTCTCTCTCTCTTTCTCCCTCCCTCCCTTCTTCTCCTTCCCTTCTTCTCCTTCCCTCTCTCTCTTTCCTCTTTCTCTCTCCTCCCCTCTCCTCCCTTCTTCTTCCTCCCTCCCTCCCTCCCTCTCTGAGCCAATCTCTCTCCCCCTCCCTCCCTCTCTCCCTCCCTCTCCTCCCTTCCTCTCCCTCTCCCTCCCTCCCTCTTCTCTTTAGACCAGTCTCTCTCTCCTTCTCCCTCCCTCTCCTTCTCCCCTTCTTCTCCCTCCCGCCCTCCCTCTCTTTCCTCTTTCTCTCTCCCTCCCTCTCCTCCCTTTTTCTTCCCCCCTCCTCCCTCTCTGAGCCAGTCTCTCTCCCCCTCCCTCCCTCTCTCCCTTCCTCTCCTCCTTCCTCTCCCTCTCCCTCCCTCCCTCTCTTTTAGACCAGTCTCTCTCTCCTTCTCCCTCCCTCTCCTTCTCCCTTCTTCTCCCTCCTGCCCTCCCTCTCTCTCTGGGCCAGTCTCTCTCTACCCTTCCTCCTCTCTTTCCCTCTTTCTTTCTTTCTTTCTTTCTCTCTCTCCCTCCCTCCTTCCCTTTCTCTTTCTCTTTCTTTCTCTTCCTCCCTCCCTTCTTTCCCTCTTTCTCTCTCTCCCTCCCTCTGGGGGGCAAGCAGATGCAATCAAAATCTAGAAGACAAACCAAACCTTGAAGAAGACCCTCTGATTCTCCTCCCCCACCCCTTGACCGGCAATCTCTTTGAAAGACCACCAACTAAGACTCCCAGCATTGCTGCTCCCATCCAAAGCCAAGCCGGATCCCTTGAGATATCTCTCAATCTGATGAAACCTTCAGCAGCCCCCAGGATCTTCAAGGAACATGCTTATAACCCCGTTCTAAATTTGCAAACGCTTCACGTTGGCGTTAGTCGTTTCTGTTTCTGGAAATTGCCATCTGGACCCATGTGCGAGGAGTGTGCGACTGAGCAGAAGGCTGGAGAGAAACACAACAGGGCGTGCACATCCACACGGAGAGAGGATGGGGGTCTTTGCACTGATGGGCATGGGCCATGGAGTCCCTGTTTTGAGGCATAATGAAAGGGACAACGGTGTGGCTTTTCACAATCTATCACATACACCTGCAAGAGAATCATAAACCACCTTTGAGATGAGTGTAAATCAAAGGATGGTCAACCCGTCAAAGAGGCACCGAGTGGCTACAACTGTGCCCTTAAAATTTTGTTGTTAATTGCAAAGTCATGTCCAACTGATCGCGACCCCATGGACAACGTTCTTCCAGGCTTCCCTGTCCTCTACCATCCTCTGGAGTCCATTAAGCTCACGCGACTGCTTCAGTGACTCCATCCAGCCACCTCGTTCTTTCCCAGCATTAGGCTCTTCTCCAGTGAGTCCTTCGCTGAATCTTGAAACTCAACATTAAGAAAACTAAGATCATGGCATCCGGCTCTCTCAATTCCTGGCGAATAGATGGGGAAGAAATGGAGGTAGTGACATATTTATTTTCCTGGGCTCCAAGATCACCGCAAATGGGGACTGCAGCAAGAAATTAAAAGAGCTTGCTCCTGGGGAGAAAGCTATGGCAAATCTAGACAGCATACTAAAGAGCAGAGCATCACCTGCCAACAAAAGGGCATATAGTCAAGGCTATGGTGTTCCCAGTTGCAATGGATGGCTGTGAAAGTTGGACCATATGAAAGGCTGAGTGCCAAAGAATGGAGTCCTTTGAACTCTGGTGCTGGAGAAGACTCCTGCGAGTCCTTGGACTGCAAGACGATCCAACCGGTCAGTCCTAGAGGAGATCAACCCTGACTGCTCTTGAGAAGGCCAGATCCTGAAGAGGAAACTCAAATACTTTGGCCACCTATGAGAAGGAAGGACTCACTGGAGAAGAGCCTAATGCTTGGAAAGATTGAGGGCAAAAGAAGAAAGGAAGTTTGACCAAGACGGTATCTCTAAGAAGGAAGGGCTCACTGGAGAAGAGCCCTTAAAATTAAAAAAAAAGTACAAAACAAAACAGCAGACTTTGCAGATTGTAGAGGAATAAAAATACTTATTCCTGCCGCCTTAAATTTTTTTCTAATTGTTTAAATTTTTTAAGGCTAAACCTTTAATATTAATGTTTTCATTTTTAATATGCAATCATTTACAAATTCGGGCACTTGGCAAAATATGTTGCATAGGTAGTCCTCGACTTATGACCATCACGGAGGCCCAAAATTTCTGTGGTTAAGTGAGACATTAAGTGAGTTTTATCCCCTTTACGACCTTTCTTGCAACCGTTGTTAAGTGAATCAATGCAGTGGATGGGTCGTAACCTGGTTGTTAAGTGAATCTGGTTTCCCCATTGACTTTGCTTGTCAGGTCGCAAAAGGGGATCACATGACCTTGGGATACCACAGCCGCAGTGGTGAAATCTAAAATTTGTTACTACTGATTTTGTGGGCGTGGCTTGGTTTGCGGGGTGGGGTTAATATGACTGGGTGGGCGTGGCCAATTTAAAAAAAAACTTTTAAAAGCATTTTTTCTACAACCTCTAGGTTGTAAAAAAATGCTTTCAAAAGGCTCTGACGATCCCAGTTGAGTTGCCTGATCGGCAGAGACTTTTTTTTCTTTTAAAAACCTCTGATGATCAGGCAACTCAGCTGGGATTGTCAAAGGCTTTTAAAAGCATTTTCTGAAGAGGTTGTAAAAAAATGCTTTTAAAAGCCGCTGACAATCCCAGCTGAGTTGCCTGATCGACAGAGGCTTTTTTTCCTTTTTTACTTTAAAAGCATTTTTTCGGCTGAAGAGATTGTAGAAAAAATCCTTTTTTAAAAAAAACAAAAGCCACTGATGATTGTGCGGCTCAGCTGGGCATGGGGGTGGGGGGTGGGGCAGGGAGTTTTGCTACTGGTTCTCCAAACCACCCCCTCCATCGCTACTGGATCGGGCGATCCGGTCCAAACCGGGAGCATTTCACCCCTGCACAGCCGTCATAAATATGAGTCAGTTGCCAAGCGTCTGAATTTCAATCACATGACCATGGGGATGCTGCAAAGGTCGTAACTGAAAAACGGTCGTAAGTCACTTTTTCCGGTGCCGTTGTAACTTTGAACGGACACTAAACGAACTATTGTAAGTCGAGGACTACTTGTACTATATATTATTATATTATATTTACATAGCCGCACACATACATATTACCAATATTTTTTGTCTGCAAGTTCTACGGAAACTGCCTTAACATTTTACTGCTTTAAAAAGAAAGATGAAGAATAAACTTAGGAGTCCGTGATTAAAACGGCACTGAAAAACGGGACTCATTTTTCACACTTACGGCCACTGCAGCGTCCCTAGGGTCACGTGATCAAAATTCATGAGGCTTGGCCACTGATTGCAGTGACCCGGGGTCATGTGATGATTCCCTTTTGCGACCTTCTGACGAACAAAATCATTGGGGAGGCGAAATTCACTTAACGACCTTGTGAGTACCTTAACAACTGCAGTGATTCAGCTAACAGCTATGGCAAGAAAGCTCGTAGAACGGGGCTAAATTCACTTGTGTTTAATGGTCTCACTTAACAACCGATACTTGGGGCTCGGTTATCACTTAACAACCGATACTTGGGGTCGTAACTCGAGGACTACCTGTATTCCACGCAGCAACCAAAATCAGGCTGCATCGAAATAGGATGTGAGAAACGTTGCTATATAAGGCAACTCTTCCTTCTCTTTGTTCTGTGCACCAAAATATCTGAGGGTTGGACTTTCTGTGTGTGTGTGTGTGTGTGTGTGTACTTTTGTGATCTCCGGGGGACAAGATATAAAGCACTGATGGAGATTAATTGCTTTATGGACACTGTGTCCATTAGTGGGCTGTGGAGATAACAATTTTATTTCTTTTCAGCTTTTCTTTGTCATGCCTGTCTCTGAAGGCCAAATAATTGCAGCCTAGAGATTGTCAAATGTAAAGTTATATTCCTCTAAATTAGGACCCAGAGTTATAATTTTCCACATTTCATGCAAAGCGTCAGACATGCTGACGAGCAGCCGCTCGTTAAAAACACAGGCACTCCTCGACTTACGACCACAACGGAGCCCAAAATTTCAGTTGCTAATTGAAACGTCTGTTAAGTGAACTTTGCCTCGTTTTACAACCTTCCTTGCCACCGTTGTTAAGCGAATCCCTGCATTTGTTAAATCAGGAATGGTGGTTCAGTGAATTTGGCTTCCCCCATTGACTTTGTTTGTCAGAAGGTTGCAAAAGGGGACCATGTGACGCTGGGAGACTGCGACCGTCATAAATATGAACCAGTTGCCAAGTATCTGAATTTCGATCATGTGATCCTGGGGAAGCTGCAATGGTTTTTAAGTGTGAAAAAATGGTCATGAGCAGAGGTGATATTCAGTTGGTTCGGAATGATTTGGATGTGTCAGAGCGGCAATCAGCCCCGTTACCTTGCCTGCGGTTATTGCCCTCAATTAGCGGTGGAATCGTAGCTTCTTCCTTGTGTATACTTTGCAAGAAAATAAACCGAAATGAATTTTCTAATTAAACTCATATTTATTTGTTATAAAGAAAATAAAACATCTTACTAATCTAAATTAGTTACATCTTGGCAAAGTGCCCCGGCTACCTCTTGGCAGCCGAAGAAAGTAAAGTTTTCAAAGAAGAAGAAGAGGAATGTAGACATGCGCAGTAGATTAGAGATAAGAACTTGGCAAGCTACGGTAAGTCTGAAAGTCCAGAAATAAGAGCTCAGCTGGTAAATACAAGTGAATTGTGGTGTTTTGTGACTCCGGGCACGCTCACATTTCCGGTGCTGGGCGAACCAGTTGCTACAGTATGAATCCCACCTCTGATCAGGAGTCACTTTTTGTGGCGAAATTATGGGTTATATACGAGGTGCCTAATACAAATTAAAAAACCCGTCCTCTCCCCTCTAAAATAAAACAACACAAAACAACACAGAACAGAAGCAGGATTTGCTGCCTTGAGTTCCATCTAAAGCAATCAAGCCAGGATGAAAATCTAATCACTTCAGGAAGTCCTTGATTTACAACTTATTGATTGTTCGAAGTTAGACGGGCGCTGAAAAAGTGCCCGATCATGTGACCATGGAGGAGATGCTGCAACAGTCATAAGTGTGAAAAAGGGTCACTTTGGTCACTAAACAAATCGTTGTAAATCAAGGACCAGCGTACTAGTGAGATTGGCGGCATGGTGCAAGAGTTGTTTGGAACAGAAGGGGCTGTCTAATTTAGGTTTTACAAAACCTTCTCATGACACTTCAGGAGAAAAGTGGCTTGCTACCTTGATTTTTGTGACTTCTAATCCAAACTGCAAAACACAATTGCCTTCTCGAGAATCAATTATCGGTGACATGGAATAAAATCGCATCTCAGATGTTACCATAGCAATCCAAAGTTCAGGATGCCAAAAAAAAAAGACAGCAATAACAACAATAAAAATAACCCAGGAGGAGGGGGAAAAGATTAAAACAGGATGGGTTTGTGGGGGGGGGGGGGAAATAGCCGGTTGCTATGACAACGGGGGGGGGGGGACCAGTTTATCTTCCAAGAATGCCATCTCCTCGGTTCCAAAAAAAAAAAGTCAAATATAATCATTGCCGATAGGGAAATTGGGTCCGCATCTTAACCAAGTTTTGAATGGTTGTATTAATTTTGAGACTGCTTCACCATCGATGGAGCTGAAGATATTTTGAAATACGAGACAACGAAGAGTCAGTTCATTGAAGACACCAGAGAATGAATAATGCTAAAGAAGGAGAGAAGAACTTGGAAGCTAAATCCTACCAAGAATGGCCAAACGGGTATGTTTAACCCAAAGAAGAAGAGCTGGAGATTTAATGTGGACTTCCAATCTTTGAAGGACTAATATAAGGCAGAAGCTGTGGATTTGTTCTTCAGAACATCTCAAGGTAGGACAACAACCAAGAGATGGACATCCAAATTCTAAATAAGGAGGAATTTCCCAACTGTGAGAGCTTTGAAGCAGTGGAAGTCATGGTGGCCTCTATCTCTGGAGGCTTTCAAAGATTAGACTATCTACATAGGATAGCTTGAGTAGCTTGTCCTGGGCAGGAAGTAGCATGAGAAAACCTTCACTATCCATTAGGATTCAATGATTTTATGATTCTGAAACTCTATTTGTTGGTTTCTTCAGCAGAAGTAGCTACATCTGAAGAGGATACGTTAATTGACCATGTTGATGGATCTGAAACATTCCATCAGGGAAATGTTTCCTCCCTTAATCCCTCCCTCCCTTCTCCCCTTCCTTCCTTCCTTCCTTCCTTCCTTCCTCCCTCCCTCCCTTCTCCCCTTCCTTCCTTCCTTCCTTCCTTCCTTCCTCCCTCCCTCCCTCCCTCCCTCCCTCTCTTCCTTCTTTCTTTCTTTCCTTCTTTCCTCCCTCTCTCCTCCCCTTTCTTCCTCCCTCCCTCCCTTCCTCTCTCTTTCTTTCTTTCTTTCTTTCTTTCTTTCTTTCTTTCTTTCTTTCTTTCTTTCCTTCCTTCCTTCCTTCCTTCCTTCCTTCCTTCCTTCCTTCCTCTCTTTCTTCTTTCTTTCCTTCCTTCCTCCCTCTCCTCCCCTTCCTTCCTTCCTTCCTTCCTTCCTTACTCCCTCCCTCCCTCCCTCCCTCCCTCTGCTTTTTATCCTGCCTTTATGACTTTCTAAGTAACCCTAGGTGGGAAATATACCAGATACTCCGTCCTCCATATTTTCCCCTACTACAACAACCCTGTGAGGCAGTCCCTCTCTCTCTTAGCCCTATGGGTTGGGCTAAGACAGAAGGACTGGCTCAAAGTCACCAGCCAACTTCCATGTCTAAGGCAAAACTAGAACTCACCGTCTCCTGGCGTTTAGCTCAAAGTCATCCAGTCGCACCTAGGGGAGGGATTAGAACTCATGTCAGCTGGTGCAAAGTCACCCCCGTGGCTTTTACGCCTCAAATGGAACTACAATTCCTTTTCTCCTGGTTTCCAGTCCAGCATCTTAATCTGTATACAAAAAGTCATTGTGGAAGAAAAAAACAATCCTCCCTTACTCTATTGCTCACTGGGTTGTGTGTGACACATTCATCCCACTCAAGGGCCACTTTAGCAACTCAGACCCACACGACCGTGTTCTCGCTGATACCTTCGTTTTGTTTTTTTTCCCCCAACCCGGCAGAAGTTTGGGGGAGGGGGGGATGGGGAATCCTGTAAAGAAAGGCTGGCAATCTCTCCATCTGTCTATCCATCTGCATCGTGACTCTCTGGAACTCTGTGTAAAGGGAGCCAAATCTGGTGCAGAGCAGAGTGGATTCTACTTACCTTTACTACCGGTTCACAATGGGAGTGCCCGTGCCCGCTCTCTTTCCTCGCGCGTGTCCGCTTCTGCGCATGCGCAGATCACCCACGAGGACATCGTGGCGAGTGGGCAGAGTCTCCCGCTGGTTTTACTCCCGGTTCTATAGAACCGGATCGAACTGGGAGCAACCCACCAGTGGTGCAGAGGGAGGGAAACGGAAAGGGGGAGAGCGGGGAGAGGGTGTGAGAGACAGGGGGAGAAAGAGAGATTGGATCGAGAAAAGATCAAATTTGGAAATGAGCTAGATCTGCCTGAGGGTTGTGGAGGGAAGAATTTATTAAAAACCTGTTCTGTTCTGTTCTGTTCTGTTCTGTTCAGAATTCTATTCTATTCTACTCTTTAGTTTATATATTATATTACATTATGTTAGTATGCCACCATTGTTATTTTTCAAATAATTTCAGGTGGCGAATATATCTGATACACGAGGTGGGTTGGGCTGAGAAAGAAGGAACGGCGCAAAGTCACTCAGTGGGCTTTCATGCTGAAAACTAGACTGTCTCCTGGTGATTGGCTCACCCAGCTGGCTTTCATGCCTAAGGCGGGACTAGAACTCACCATCTCCTGGTGATTGGACCAAAGCCACCCAGCTGACTTTCATACCTAACGTGGGACTAGAACTCATGGTCTCCAACTTTATGATCTGCTGCCTTAACCTCTAGACCAAGGGTGTCAAACTCAAGGCCCAAGGGGCCGGATACGGCCCATGGGATGCTTAGATTTGGCCCGCAAGGCCTCCCTGAAAATAGCGACCGCATTGTCTCTGCCAGTGAAAACGGAGCTCGTGAGGGCCATGAGCTCCCAACTTCATGCTCCATTTTGCTGCTCCGTTTTTGGAACATGCTCCAAGCTCCGTTTTTGCTGGCATAGGGTTGCAGGAGGCTATCCCAGCCGAAAACGGAGCTCAGGAAGGTGCATCTTATACTCCGAAAAATACGGTAGCTCTGACTCCTCCTTCTTAAATTCCTGCCCCTCCCTCTCAATTCCATGACCCGGAGCAGAATGGATGCTCCACCACCGTCCCCCATGTACCATGTGTACAACCACGCACAGATACAAGTGTTTCTTGACTTACGACCACAGTCGGGATTTGCTAAGCGATGTGAATGCGCAACGATCCATCCTGTGACCCTGTTCAATTTTACAAACTTTCTGCCATGTTTGTTAAGCAAAGACGTGGACAAAATTAGGGTGTTTTGATATAAGAGCCTGGTGGCGCAGTAGACTAAGTGCTGTTAAAGTAGCACTTAGTTGCCAGCTTCCTGCTATTACTGTGAGTTCAAATCTCACCAGGCTCAAGGTTGACTCAACCTTCCATCCTTTCAAGGTAGGTGAAATGAGGACCCGGATTGTGGGGGCAATAAGCTGACTTTGTATAAAAAAGAACACCATGGGGGTGGGGGGGTGAAAGCCCTACTAAGCTGGTATATACAAAAGTAAATAAATAAATAAATAAATAAATAAATAAATGGCATGCATCTATGGCAGTTGTACTATCCTGTGCTGTTGTAACTTCGATGGCCACGAAACAAACTGTTGCAAATTACGAGCTACCTATGCTACACAAGAGGAAAGCAAAAATACACCGATTATTTTCTGAAAGCAAAGAGCTATTTTCATGCTTTTCGGAGATTATCACCCAAAAATAATAATAATAATAGCGAAGTCCTTGTCAAATGCGCATCAGCCGAATTGCTCCCTGCAAAATGGACAAAATAAGACTAAATTTAGTTGCGGTGGGTGGACGCCAGCAAAGTAACATAAAAATAGCTCTTTCCAAACAGAGAATTGGACATTATGAAGAGTTTTTTTCCCCTCCCTCTTTCAGTTAATATATTCTATTAATAAATAATTTGATTAATTTAACATTTACGCAGCTCCTCGTTCTGCTTATAAACACAAGAGGCATTAGGTATAAAATGTGCAATTTAAAGACAATTATAAGCCAGGCAGCTCACTGTATTTAAGAAGGAAATAAAGATAATCTGCATCATACAGTATAGGTAGTCCTTGACTTATGACCGCACTTGATACAAGCCTTTCTGTTGGTAAGCAAGGCAGCTGTTGAGTGAGTTTTCACGGTCTTTCTTGCCACAGCTGTTAAATGAATCATTGCAGTTGTTAAGTGAATCTGGGTTCCCCATTGCTTGTCAGAAGGTCACAAAAGGAGACCACATGACCCCCAGGACACTGCGACTGTCATAAATACGAGTCAATTGATCTGAATTTTGATCACGTGAGCATGGGGATGCTGTAACAGTCATAAGTGTGAAACATGGTCATAAGTTACTTTTTCCCAGTGCCGTTGTAACTTCAAACGGTCACTAAACGAACAGTTTGTAAGGCAAGTAGTTTTCCAGGAAAATTACAGAATCATCCAGAGAGGGTCATGTAATCGTTCAAGAATCAAGATAATCCTCGTTTTACCACCACAATTTTGAATCCAAAATTTCCTTTGCCAAGGGAGACAATTGTGAAGTTTTGCTCCATTTTGCAACCTTTCCTGCCAGTTGTTAACTGAATCGTGGCAGTGTTTAAATTAGGAACATGGTTGTTAAGTGAATCTCGCTTCCCCATTGACTTTGCTTGTCAGAAGGTCGCAAAAGGGTATCGTGTGACCCCAGGGACAGTGCAACCATCATAAATAATAGATTGTCCTCTTCTGTTGTGAATCCCACTCAGGTAGGAGAAAATAAGTTTTATCGAGCCTTCTAATCATGATACAGACCAGAAATAAAATCTTGAAGGCGACATGACATTTCCTGGGAGGTCAAATGTCCAGAACCCAGTAGAAACGCAGAGTGTCCTTCAACATTTCCCTCAAGTATGGTGTTTTGAAGAATATCACCGAGAAATATCATCTCATTTCAACAATATCGCAACCATGTCCAAATGGACCTCAACCCTCCGACCAGGAGGATGTGGTCTTCTCTTTGAGAAGATGTCTGAAAGAACCTGGTCGGAGTAAGGCTGAAAACGAAGCGTGGTCCATAAGAGCTTCTCCTGAGGTTTCCTAGGAGACTGTTTCAAAAGAACTTGGCTGTTAATTGGCTTGGCTGCAAATATTTACAGCCATGAAAAAAAGATGCTTGTGGACTCTACGGAGGTCGTCATGGATATCCGGCCTACCGCCAGGTCTCAACTCTGTAGAGAAATCATAATGAGTTGTTGACCAGCTGGGACACTCAGAATAGAGAATTACAGAATTTGAAGAGAACCTGGAGGTCCAGTGCTAGATGAATTGCTGTCCAATCTCTTCTTTGAAGACCTCTCAGTGTTGGAGCTTCCACAACTTCTGGAGGCAAGTTGTCCCACTGATTAATTATCCTCACCATTTGGAAATTTCTGCTTAATTCCAGGTTGCTTCTCTCCTTGATGAGTTTCCACCTGTTGCTTCTTGTCCTCAGGAGTTTTTGGAGAATAGGTTGACTGCCTCCTCCTTATGGCAGCTCCTCAAATGTTGGAAGATGCTAACGTGTTACCTTCTTTTCGTTTGACTAAAAGGTAAAGATAAAAGTTCTCCTGCACATATCTGCTAGTCGTTTCCGGCTCTGGGGGCAGTACTCATCTCCGTTTCAAAGCCGAAGAGCCAGCGCTGTCTGAAGATGTCTCCGTAGTCATGTGGCCGGCATGACTAAATGCCAAAGGTGCATGGAACACTGTTACAATCCCATCAAAGGTGGTCCCTATTTTTCTACCTGCATTTTTTACGTGCTTTCGAACTGCTAGGTTGGCAGAAGCTGGGACAAGTCACAGGAGCTCACGGCACTAGGGATTTGAACCGCTGAACTACCGGCCTTTCGATCGACAAGCTCAGTGTCTTAGCCACTGAGCCACCGCGTTCCTTTGACTAGACATACTAGACACCTCGTTTGACTAGACACACCCAATTCCTGCAACCACTTATTGTATAGTCTTATCATCTTTTTTATTCTCCTTGAAGACCTTTGAGTAACTTCAAGATGGACATCATTAACTAGTTCCTATCAGTCTCTGATTTCAGATCTATTAGGAATGAAATTTAAATCAAGATGAGATGGGGAATAAACAAAAAAAAAAGCATAGATCCCTAGGTGGTGAGCCTCAGTTAGATTTTCTGAGGAGTTTCAGTTCGATCTGCCGTGGGAGATTTCTTGTTTGAAATCTGGGTCAACATCTGACAGGCATACATTTCTTCATTCTGCTCCCACATATACCATATTTTTCGAACTGTAAGACGCACCGGAGTACAAGATTTTGAGGAGGAAAACAAGGGGAAAAAAATAGTTTTCAGCCTTCGCGTGTCCCTGGCTCCCAGGAGCAGTCTGTAGGCCTTCCAAACCCTCTACGCATCCTGTTTTTGTAAAAAACCAGCCCATATTTGGTCTCCCGAATACTCCACGTCTCCCGTTTTTGCCCTCCCCAGGCCCCAGGAGCACTCTTCAGGCCTCCCAAACCCTCTTCGCATCCTGTTTTTGCGGAAAACGAGCCTGTTTTTGACGAAAACGGGGCAGGCGGGGCAGAGTTTCAAATAGCTGTATTTGGTGTATAAAACACACCAACATTTCCACTCTCTTTTAGGGGAGAAAAGTGCATGTTATACTCTGAAAAGTACAGTAATTTCTCTTCTACTTCTTCCTATGGAATAATTTTCAAAGTAGGTTAAGTATCATCTTACCAGGAGACAATACTGAATTAAGTCAGCTTTCCTGGATGTAAGTGGGACATGCAGATAGTTCTTGACTTACAACCAAAGGTTTCCAATCCCCATTGGGATCAGGATTTCAGTCGCTAAGCAAGGCAGTTGTTCAGTGAGTCACACCCGAATTTTCAGTCTTTTCCTGCCATGATTCGTAAGAGAATCACTGCAGTTAAGCAAATCACTGAGTCTATGAAGAACGGCTGCAGGAACTGGATATGTCTAATCTGATGAGAAGAAGGACTAGGGGAGACATGATAGCAGTGTTCCAATATTTAAGGGGCTGCCACAAAAAAGAGGGGGTTCACCTATTCTCCAAAGGACCTGAAAGCAGGACAAGAAGCAATGAGTGGAAACTAATCAAGGAGAGAAGCAACCTAGGACTAAGGAGAAATTTTCTGACAGTGAGAACAATGAATCAGTGGAACAACTGGCCTCCAGAAGTTGTGAATGCTCCAACACTGGAAGTTTTTAAGAAGATGTTGCATAACCATTTGTCTGAAGTGGTGGAGGGTTTTACTGCCTAAGCAGGGGGTTGGACTAGAAGACCTCCAAGGTCCCTTCCAACTCTGTTATTTTAAATGAGCCCTTACGTGATTCCAGCTTCCCCTTTTGATTTTGTCACACACGGTAATACACCAGGATACTGCAACCATCGTAAATACATTCTGGTTGCCAAACTCCTGAATTTTGATCCTGTGACCGTGGGCATGCTGAAAGGTCGTAACTGCGAGGACGAGTTGCAAGTCACCTTTTTTTTTGCCACTTTGAGCAATCGCTAAACAAAGGGTTGTAAGTTGAGGACTTTGCGTATGCTTGAGGAAAAAATTCAGGCTATTTTTTGCCTGTCATTTTGATCTACTCAAAGGCTACCAGACTCTTTTCCTGAAACCCAAGTTAGATGAGAAATGAAAACCACGATGCCGCACGCTAAGGAACTTGCAATCTCGGCCTGATAGGTCATTTACCGTATCTTGGATAGGTCATCTGCAATTAATTAAATTCATTAAAAGAGCACTGCTGTCCCGAGATCTTTTGCCATCAATTTCCAACGATCTCTTGTAAACGAGATAACCTTTTGTGCGAAGGTTATCTTGATGATTTTCCTCGTCTTAAAATTCAGACTGGTTGACCGAACAGCTATTATAGGAAAAGGCCAGGGACGGGTCAATGGGCATGATGGCCATTGTCAACCATCTCAAGAAGAATCTCTAGACTGGGAGGAAAATTGAATGAAACGAGAAAACCCTAATTCTACCTGCCAAAGTTTGGAGCAATAGAGAAGCATATGAAGAGCAACAGAGTTTAGGAAAAGATACGTATAGTCCTTGATTCGTGCAAGTTGATTTTGTGACTTATGTAGAAAGTTAGCACCTACCCTTCTCCTAGAAGAATAAAATATTCTAGGAAATATTAAAAATGGAGAATATTTCCCCTAAAAGAGAAATAGAAACTCAGAGCCCCAGCTCCCTACCCCTGGAGGCCTCCTTGCAGCCTCCTAAGAGCGAAAATGACCCAAGGGGCGAGCATCGCAACCGCTAATATCCTGTTTGGGGCCTAGGAAGCCTCCTTGCAGCCTCCTGGAGTGAATATGGTCCGCGGGAGGGGATGCTACAACCCGCACACCCTGTTTTGGGCCTAGTACACCTCCCTCCAGCCTCCTGGGACCTAAAACGAGCTATGGGGGAGCAGGTTGCCGCACCGTCCCGCGCCCCATTTTGGGTGTAATAGGACTCCCTGCACTTACCTGGGAGCTAAAAATGGGTGCGTGGGAATTCCTGGGAAGGGGCCAGCCAGCAATTTAACTACCGGTTTGCGCGAATCATCCTGAACCAGCTGAATCCCATCACTGCCCGACTTCTGTCTTAGAAAGATGTATTAAGAGACCGAACTCAAAGGCTGCGGCTAATATGTTGCGTTAACAGAGGGATAGAATCAAGATCACACGAAGTGTTAATAGTGCATCCAGTTTTGTTTACCACAATATAAAGAAGATCTTCTTGGTCACTCTTTTTTTTAAAAATAGATAGTTGAGACTCCGGAAAGAGTGCAGAGAAGAACAAACAAAGATTATTAGGGGGCTGGAGGCTAAAACATATGAAGAACGGTTAAAGGAACTGGGTATGTCTAGTCCAGTGATGGCTAACCCTTTTGCCATCACGTGCCAAAAGCAGGGGTCGTGCGGGGGGTCGCACGTGTGTGTGCCCACATCCATAATTCAATGCTCCCCTATGCCTTGCCCCTCCCCCCCCCGTGTATGCATGCACGACCCCCTCGCGCTCCCCCTTTTGGCATGCGACAGCAAAAAAGTTGCCGGTAGGCCTGTTTTTTGCCCTCCCCAGAGACTTTCTCGGAGCCTGGGGAGGGCAAAAACGGCCTCCCCCACCCCCCCAGAGGCTCTCTGTAGATCCGAAATGGCCCATTTCCCGACTTCTGGTGGGCCCAAAAGGCCCGAAAATCAGCTGGCCAGCGTGCGCATATGTGCTGGAGCTGAGTTAGGGCAATGCTTGTGTACTCATAGGTATGGCTCCGCGTGTCGCCTGTGGCACCCCTACCATACGTTTGCCATCATCGGTCTAGTCTAATGAAAAGAAGGACTAGGGGAGACATGATAGCCGTCTTCCAATATCTCAGGGCTGCCCCAAAGAAGAAGCAGTCAAGCTATTCTCCAAAGCACCTGATGGCAGGAGAAGAAGCAATGGGTGGAAACTAATCAAGGAGAGAAGCAAGTTAGAACTAAGGAGAAATTTCCTGACAGTTAGAATAATTAATCAGTGGAACAACTTGCCTGCAGAAGTTATGAGTGTCCAACACTTAAAAACTGGAGGTTTTTAAGAAGAAATTGGACAACCCTTTGTCTAAAATGGGGTTGGATTTCCTGCCAACAGTTAGGCTAGAAGATCTTCCAACTTATTCCAACTGTTTTTCCAGAAAGCAAAATAAACTTTTGCCTAATTAGTACTTACGAATGCAGAGAACAGAAGAAGGAGGAAAACCTTTATAGAGTGAAGTGAAACATTCAAGATGATAACAGCAATCTTGTTGATAAAACACCCCATTTTTATATAGATCACACATATTATTGTTATTAAATTAGAGTTTTATCCCATTCTTACTACTTTATAAGTAACTCAAGGCAGTGAACAGGCATAATAATTCTTCCGCCTCCTATTTTCCTAACAACAATCCTATAAAGTGGACTAAACTGAGATTGAGGGACTAGCTCAGCCACCCAGCTTAAAGTCACCCAGCTGGCTTTCATGCCTAAAACCAGACTAGAACTCGCCTTCTGAGATCTTAAGGTGCATGGATGTCAACTCCCAGAATTCCCCAGCCAGCATGCTGGCTGAGGAATTCTGGGAGGTGAAGTCCAAGCATGCTAGCTGAGGAATTCTGGGAGTTGAAGTCCAACCATGCTGGCTGAGGAATTCTGGGAGTTGAAGTCCAACCATGCTGGCTAGGGAATTCTGGGAGTTGAAGTCCAACCATGCTGGCTGAGGAATTCTGGGAGTTGAAGTCCAACCATGCTGGCTGAGGAATTCTGGGAGTTGAAGTCCAACCATGCTGGCTGAGGAATTCTGGGAGTTGAAATCCAACCATGCTGGCTGAGGAATTCTGGGAGTTGAAGTCCAACCATGCTGGCTGAGGAATTCTGGGAGGTGAAGTCCAAGCAAGCTGATTAGGGAATTCTGGGAGTTGAAGTCCATACATCTTAGGTTGAGAAGCACCACTTCAGAGAAAGTTGGGATGCATCCTAGAACATACACCCAGATGCAGGGCAGCAGTTAGACATGGTAGACTCCCATATCACATGACCCTGTACAGATCTTGTCTAGGTGGTTTGCACACCTAGACCACGATTGCTGGTTTGTAATGATGAAAAAGCAATGGTACCTCGAAAAACATCGGAAGTCATAAAACATTGCTCGAAAATCCCTGCCTGCTAATATACTTGTTAAAATTGTCTTGTGACCAAAGAAGTCTCTTGTATCCATGCAACATTTTTGACTTCTACTGTTCCCTCTAAAATCTTGCAAATTAAACATCTGTGCTCTGTTTTAAAACAACACAGGTCAACAAATCCCTTATGACTCCAAGATCAGAGCATCAATGTCTTTCCTAAAATATATCCAGGCTGGGCAGGTATATTCTTGTTTCCCCCAATGGCTAATGCCAGGCCATGCTATGAAAATGTCTTTAAGATGTTTTTGCAACTGCCATCATTAAATTAAGCATAGTTTTTACCTTTACTGGATTCCCAGGACCATCCATGAACTTTAAAAATCTCCCAGGTTTCCTTTTTCAGTGGCATAATGTTTGTAATAATGGATGGAAGCTGAACATGGAGAGATTCAACCTGGAAATAAGGAGAAATTTCCTGACAGTGAGAAAAATCAACCGAGGGAACAGAAGTTGCCTTCAGAAGTTGTGTGAGCTTCATCACTTGAGGCTTTCAAGAAGAGATTGGACTGCCATTGGTCAGAAATGGTATAGGGCAGTGATGGTTAACCTTTTTGCCATCACGTGCCAAAAAGTGGGGGGAGCACAGGGGGTCGTGTGCACGTGTGCCCACACCCATAATTCTATGTCCCTGCCCCTGCACATGTGCATGGAACCTCCCACATTCCCCCTGCTTTTGGAACATGATGATATGATGGGCTTTCTAGGAGTCTCGGGAGGGCAAAAACAGCCTTCCCCACCACCCCAGAGGCCCTCTGGAGGCCGGAAACAGCCCATTTGCTGACTTCCGGAGGGACCAGAAGGCCCAATTTTTTGCTCTCCCCAGGCTCCAGAGCCTTTCTAGGAGGGGAGAGTGAAAAACGGGCCTTCCCCACTCTTCCCAAGGCTCTCTGGAGGCAGGAAACATCCTGTTTCCCTACTTCTGGTGGGCCTGAAAATCAGCTGGCCAAGAGCTGAGCTTGCGTGCCCACCGATATGGCTCCACGTGACACCTGCAGCCCGCGTGCCATAGTTTCGCCATCACGGGTATAGGGTTCTCCTGCCTGAGTGGGGTGTTGGATTAGATGACCTATAAAGCCTCTTCCAACTCTGTTAATCTGCTAAATCAAGGACTACCTGTACACACTTTATGGAAACGCTTTTTCATCCAAGGTTGGTTTTTTTTCTTCCAGACTTCAGTAAGGAGTATTTATAATAAATAAGGGTGGGATTTCTACTACTGCAAGCCAGTCTGAACCGGATGAACACCACCTCTGCCAAAGATGCCAACGGTGCTTTTTCCAAGAGGCAACTAGACTTCCCGGTTTTTCTTTGAAGAACTTTCGCTTCTCGTCCAAGAAGCTTCTTCAGTTCTCCTAAAGAGCTGGACTAGAGAACTGAAGAAGCTTCTTGGACGAGAAGCGAAACTTCTTCAAAGAAAAAAACCGGGAAGTCTAGTTGCCTCTTGGAAAAAGCACCTTTGGGACAACCGTGACCTGGATGACGGAGAATCTCCGTAGACAATAAGATTATAAGTAGTCCTTGATTTACAACCGGAACATTTCCATTGCTGAGAAAGGCCCAACATTTCCATTGCTGAGAAAGGCAGTTAAGTGAGTTTTGCCTCATTTTAGGACCTTTTGGCCACAGCGGTTCAGCGAATCACTGCCGTTGTTAAATGAATCACATGGTCGTTAAGTGAATCCCACTGATTTTGTGCTTGCTGGGAAGGTCACAAATGGAAGTCCCATGACTCAGAATACTGCAACAAAACCCTCATGCGTATATATGGTGGTTGCCAAGCGCCTGAATTCTGTTCTAAGTCCTAAGTTTCAACCCTGTTATAACGTCGGTCGTTAAACCGAAGGGACGCAAGTCGAAGGGCTACTTGTACAAGTCATTATCCAAGCGTCTGAATTTTGACCACGTGACGACGAGGACGCTGCACCGGTTGTAAGTGTGACAAAACGGTCATAACATAAGTCGCCTTTTTTCAGTGGGGTTGTAACTTTGAACGGTCATTAAATGGGCTGTGGCAAGTCGAGGGCTACCCGTAAAGCAACGGCCAAGTGGAGAGATAGAATCGAGCTCATCTTAAGTTGTGAAAAACGGTCGTAAGTCGCCTTTTTTCTGTCCGTTTTTAAACGGTCACTAAACGGAAAGCCGAGGACTTTTTCTAGGGAGGTTTTTATCTTCACTGCCTCCTTCCCCCACCCCTCTTCCCCCTACCCCTAATATCACAACCCGCTCCAAGGTAATAAATTTGCAAGAAAGCAGCACCAGAGTTTGAATTAGAAGTCTCAATATTTTCCTGACAAATGGGTGAAGGTCACCGAACAGGAGATGGGAAGAAGATGCTGGATGAAGAGGCAATTTGGCCTCAAGCCGCCAGTGCCGGACCGTCTCATTTTCCCCTTCGTAGTCACACAGACTTTTCATCTCAGCACTTAAGAAAGATGAAGTGTTTACGATGTAAGGAGCTCTTAGGAACAAATGGGGAGAAAATGAAAAACGGCCATAAACCATGTGCCAAGCGGAGGCCCCGTCAATAAAAGAAGTGGCATGTTTATATATTTATATATATATATATATATATATATAAACTTCTCAAGAGGCTGATAACCTCTTGAAATTTCCTAAGTGGGCTGCGGGCGTGGGATGGAGCAAAGAAATATTAGTTGTGGGTGCTCCAACAAGTTGTGGGTGCTTGAGGTTTTCAAGGAGAGACCGGACAACCATTTATCATTTAACAGTTAAAACCTAGAATAGTGATGGTGAACGTAGGGCAGTGATGACTAACGTTTTTGGTATCACGTGCCAAAGGGGGGGGGTCGTTCGTGTGTGCCCACACCCATATTTCAATGCAAACCGCTCCCCCACACGCAACCCCCCTGTGCTCCCCCCGCTTGGTACATGATGGCCCGGTAGGCCCGTTTTTTTTGCCCTCCCCAGGCTCCAGAGCCTTTCTAGGAGTCTGGGGAGGGTGAAAACAGCCTTCCCCAGCTCCCGGGAGGCTCTCCGGAGGCCAGAAACAGTCTGTTTCCTGATTTCCAGTGAGCCCAGAAGGTCCAAAAATCAGCTGGCTGGCATGTGCATGCTCACCGGAGATGAGCACTCACGTGCCCACTGACATGGCTATCACGGATCTAGGGCATATGGGGTGGCGCCTGTTCCTCTTCCAGGTTTCTGGCACACATGTGACAATCAGCTGTCCTTTCTGCCAGGAGTGAAATCTACTTAACTTCCTTACCGGTTCGGAAGTGCATGCGCCCCAAAACCTTCTGCACATGTGCAGAAAGTAAAAAACACATTACTTCCTGTTTAAATATTTTTTTAAAAAATATAGTGACCAAGAAGATCTCTTTGTTTTGATAATCAAAACTAATGAACTTGCTGCCAGCCAGGGCATTCATACCTGTTTCCAGGATGGAATGGACCGACTGATTCAAACTGAGCATCAAAGATTGATTTGCAACGTATTTCACTGTCAGAATATCGGGAGGAGGACTAAAGATAAAAAGCCTAAGTATATTCTAAAAGTGCACTGAAAAAGACTACCAGGGAATTCAATGAAATAAAGCAAGAAAAATTACCTTTGGGTGGACAAGATGTTATTTAACGAGCAATCTGGTTATGTAAAGCTAAAAGTTCAGTCTTATTGTCATGCAAGGGGAATCTAGAAGCGGATGATTCGAAAAAATATTCATGATGCCCGTAAAAATACATGATCATCAGTACTAAGGTCTGTGGATCTTAATGGCTGCTAACATAGTTTGGTGCTGGCCAATTACCAGGAGATTGTGAGTTCTAATCTTACGTATTTATGAAAGCCAGCTGGGTGATTTTGGGCCAATCACAAGGAGACATTCCTGTTTTAGGTATGAAAGCCAACTTGTGATTTTAAGTCCCCCCCCTCTCTCTCCCTCCCCCCTTTCCGTCCCTCTCTCTCCCTCTCTCTTTCCCCCATTCTCCCTCCCCCTCCCTTCCTCTTGCTTTCTCCCTTCCTCTTCCTCTCTCCCTCTCTCTCTCTCCCCATCTCTCCTTTCCTCTGTCCCTCTCCCTTCCTCCCTTCCTCATTCACTCACTCACTCACTCACTCCGCCCCTTTTTTCTCCCTCTCTCCCTCTCTCCCTCAATCTCCCTCCTTCCCTTCCTCTCCCTCCTTTCCTCCATCCATCCCTCTCTCTCCCTTTCTCCCTCCTTCCACCCCTCTCTCTCCCTCCCCTTCCCCTCTCTGTCCCTCCCTTTCCTTTCCCTCCCCTTCCTCCCTCTCTCTTCCTCCCCCTCCCCCTCCCTCTCCCCTCTCTCTCCATCCCTCTCTCTCCCTCTCTTCCTCCCTCCCTCCCTCCTTCATTCACTCACTCTCTCCCTCCCTCTCCCCCCCCTCTCCCTCTCCCTCCCTCTGTCTCTCTCTCTCCCCCCCCCCTCCCTCTCTCTTTGGTAGAAAGAATTGTGCATGTTCCTTTAGTTTTATTTCTTTATAAATAATAAAGGTAAAATAAACATCTAAGAAAACTGAACGAACCCAAGAGCAGTGCAAGCTGAAACTCTTACAGATCCTTAAAAAAAAAAAATCTAAGTGGGAAGAAAGGAACAGGAAACAGAACAAAATGTTATAATCTCATACAGAAGCAAGAAAATCAACCAGTAGTTGTCAGAAAGGAGGCAGGGAGCCTGGCGTAAATTGGGAAAATTTAAGCAGTGTGAAAGAAAGAAATATAATGCAAAGTTCTAGAGCAGCAGTATGTTAAACTCACCAGGAGCAGGTCACAGTCGTCTCTTTTTAAAAGTGGAGGATGTGGGGGGCAGGAGTGGGTTCTACATACCTTTACTACCAGTTTGCAACTGGGCCAAACGTGCACACATGCATGTGTCTTTATCTTTCTTTATCTTTCTTTGATTTGTATACCGCCCTACTCCCGAAGGACTCAGGGAGGTGAACAGCCAAACAATAAAAATACATAAATACAACATTTAAAAAACAGAATAAAATCGAATTAAATAATTTGGCTCAGACAAATTAAAACACCCCAATCATTTAAAAACTGATTAAAATTGCATAATTAAAAAAGGGGGGAAAGATTAGGCCAGGTCAGCCTGGTGGAATAAAAAGGTCTTGAGAGCGCGGCAGAAGGTGCGCAGATCCGGGATCCTCTGTATCTCCGGGGGGAGCTCATTCCAGGTAGCAAGTGCCCCCACAGAGAAGGCTCTCCCCCTGGGGTCCGCCAGTCGACATTGTTTGGCCGACGGCACCCGGAGGAGCCCCTCTCTATGAGAGCGTACCGGCCGGTGGGAAGCTATTGGTGGTAGTAGGTGGTCCCGTAGGTAACCAGGTCCTAAGCCATGGAGCGCTCTAAAGGTGGTAACCAAAACCTTGAAGCGCATCCAGAAGACCACCGGGAGCCAGTGTAGCTCGCGCAGGAGAGGTGTCACATGGGAGTGCCATGTCGCTCCCATTACCACCCGCGCGACCACACTCTGCGCCAGTTGGAGCCTCTGAATGCTCCTCAAGGGGAGCCCCATGTAGAGAGCGTTATGATAGTCCAGGCGGGAAGTGACGAGGGCGTGAGTGACCGTGCGTAAGGAGTCCCGATCCAGAAAGGGACGCAACTGGCAAAACAGGCAAACCTGATGAATAATCCTCCCGATCATGGCCATCAAATGCTCTTCTAAAGACAGCCGTGAGTCCAGGAGGACGCCCAAGTTGCGAGCCCTCTCCGTAGGGGCCGATGATTCGCCCCCAATATTCAGTGATGTGCTCTTCTGTGCATGCACAGAAGTGTTTTGATGATGTCAGGGTCGGTGGGTGGAGCCTCTCGCTGGTTTTACTACCAGTTCTATAGAACCGGTGCGAACCGGGGGCAACTCACCACTGGTGGGGGACGGGGACAGAAGGAGGAATTGAAGAACCACTGCGGAAAAAGGTCTCTCAGCCCACAGAAGGAAAAGAGATGTGGGAAGCATTTCAAGGGAGGCCCTGAAATTTAGTTTTCCAGAGAGTCAAAGGATAGAGGAAAGAGATCATTGTTCTCTGACCGATTCTCCAAACCACCTGAAGACAGAACGAGAAGCAAAGAATGGAGACTAATCAAAGAGGGAAGCAACCTGTAACGGAGGAGAAGGGGATGGACTAGAAGGCCTCCCAAATCCCTTCTGACTGTGTTCTTCTATTACGGGTGTTTCTCGAAATCCAACAGTTCGTTTTGTTAGCGTTCAACGTTAAATGGCACTGAAAAAAAGTTATGTAGGAGCATTTTTCTCACTTATGACCACTGCAGCATCCCCATGGTCACGTGATCAAAACACAAATGCAACTGGTTCATATTTATGACGGTTGCAATGTCCTGGGGTGATCCCCTTTAACGACCCCCTGACAAGCAAAGACAATGGGGAATCTGGATTCATTTAACAATCGGATTACTAACTTAACAACTGCAGTGATTCACTTAACAATTGTGGCAAGGAAGGTTACAAAAAGCAGCAAAATCCACTTAATACGGTATTTTCCGGAGTCGCTCTGGACTATGAGATGCACCAACCTTTTTTGGTGAGGAAAAGAAGAAAAAGAAATCTGCCTCTGCCTCCGAGCAATTTTGTCTTGTTGCATCAAACAGCCTGCTTTGCTTTCATTTTCATCTTCAGCATAGCTTGATTAGCACAAGGGGAAAAAAAAATCTGCTCCCAGCAATTTACCTCCTTGCAGCAAACAGCAGAGGCCACCGCAGCAATAGCCCACGGCAATCCCTGCAACTAGAAACAGCTGAGAGTCGGGGACAATCAACTTGTGCTAATCAGGTTGTGCTGAAGCTGAAATGGGCTGTTTCTTCTTGCTGCTTGCTGCAAGGACGTAAATTGCTGGGAGGCAGAGGCCCAAGGATGGGGGCCAGTGGGTGGGCAGGGGCTACATTTGGTGTATAAGGCACACCCAAATTTTCACCCCCTTTTAGGGGAAAAAAGGTGCATCTTATACTCCGAAAAATACGGTAACTGTCTAACTTAACAACAGAAATTATTTTTTTTGAATAATATTTAAAAACATCAGAGTGCTTGTGGCAAACACTGAGAACTTTACACAGAAGTTGCTTTTCTTCTGGCGTTTCTTTAGATAGAGGCCACCTGGTCATTCCAGGAAGCGCGAGAACCGGGGAAGATCAATTTTGCGATACTTTCATAACAATTGTGTGCTTTTTTGCACACAGCTGCCCCTCCTTTACTGAAGCCCAGCACAAACCTACAAGAGGGCTCTGTTCAAAAGAAGTCCATGCTGCTTTAAGCAAGGCAAGTTTGAAAAGCTGAACAAGCCACAAAGGGACCCCTTAACAGCATTGTTCAAAAGAGTAAGTACGCTGAGTTCCTCCCTCCCTCCCTTCCTTCTGTAAAAATTTAGCACCCACCCCTCTCCTAGAAGAATGAAATATTTTGAGAAATATTAAAAAGGCAGAATGTTATATTTTCCTAAAGGAGAAACATGCTCTTGGAAAGCAGCCCCCCAGCTTTCTTAATAGCCCCAGAAAGACTGGGCCAGCTTATCTACAAGACAAAAGGCCTTCAGCTCCAGGGTGATGGGATTAGCCCTCACTCAAGATCCAAACCGGGACAAAGCCATTAAGACACAACAGGAATTGCCCTTTCAGAACACAAGCCTCCTCATTACATCATCACCCAGCAAGATTCAACCAAGTCTGGGACACAGACAACCCCAGCTATGACGCCTGCATAGCTTCATGGGAGTCTGGCAGCAACCAATAGAATACATGCTCTTGCCACAGGAACAGGAAGCTCAACTTCAAAGTTCAGAGAGGGTGTAAATAACACTCACTCTCCACTCCATGTGGTCAGCTGCCCAGGACCTCAAACCCATGTGGTCCTGTTCATCAATAAACCATATTTCCAATCAGCCTCCATGTTTCCAGTATCTTTATCCCCACTTGGAACTGAACCAGGTGGAGATTACTTCCAACACTTTCTCCCTCCCTTCCCCCTCCCTCCCTCAGAAAAAAAAATAACAGAGTTGGAAGGGACCTTGGAGGTCTTCTAGTCCAACCCCCTTCTTAGGCAGGAAATCCTACACCACTTCAGACAAAGGGTTATGCAACGTCTTCTTAAAAACCTCCAGTGTTGCAGCATTCACAACTTCTGCAGGCAAGTCCTTCCACTGATTAATTGTTCTAATTGTCAGGAAATTTCTCCTTAGTTCTAAGTTGCTTCTTTCCTTGATTAGTTTCTACCAGTGGTGGGATTCAAAAAAAAAATTACTACTGGTTCTGTGGGCATGGCTTGGTGGGCGTGGGAGGGGAAGGTTACTGCAAAATCCCCATTTCCTCCTGATCAGCTGGAACTCGGGAGGCAGAGAATAGATGGGGATGGGACAGCCACAGGTCGTATTTACCAGTTCTCTGAATTACTCAAAATTTCCGCTACCAGTTCTCCAGAACTGGTCAGAACCTGCTAAAACCCAGCTGTGGTTTCCATCCATTGCTTCTTGTCCTGCCTTCAGGTGCTTTGGAGAATAGCTTGACTCCCTCTTCTTTGGGGCAGCCCCTGAGATACTGCAACACTGCTATCATGTCTCCCCTAGTCCTTCTTTTCATTAAACTAGACAGACCCAGTTTCTGCAACCGTTCTTCATATGTTTTAGCCTCCAGTCCCCTAATCCTCTTTGTTGCTTTTCTCTGCACTCTTTCCAGAGTCTCCACATCTTTTTACATTGTGGTGACCAAAACTGGATGCCGTATTCCAAGTGTGGCCTTCCCAAGGCATTATAAAGCGATATTAACACTTCACATGATCTTGATTCTATCCCTCTGTTGATGCATCCCAGAATTTTGTTGGTGTTTTTGGCAGCTGCTGCACACGGCTGGCTCATCATTTTTTAAAAAGTTTTTTATTTTTATTTTCAAACAAACAGCGCATCGTTATTCAATCAGTGTCTCATCTGAGTACAGAATTTTGTGTCATCATATTCAACATTTACCACCATTATCTTGATACATATACATATATATACCGTATGTATGTATGTATGTATGTATGTATGTATGTATGTATGTATGTGTATATATATATATATATATATATATATATATATATATATATATATATATATATATATATATATATATAGTATACACATATACAATAGCTGTGCATTTGGTTTTTCTTCCCTAAATGTAGAACCTTCCTTTTCTCACCATTGAATTTTTCTTTTGTTAGATAGGGCCCAATGTTCAAGTCTGTCAAGATCCTTCTGTCTCTTGAGCCTATCATCTTCTGGAGTGTTGGCTCTTCCTGCCAGCTTGGTGTCATCTGCAAATTTGATGAGTTCCCCATCTATCTCCTCGTCCAAGTCATTGATGTAGATGTTGAAGAGCACTCCTTCCTTCCTTCCTTTTTCAAGAAGCAACTGGACATTCTGGTTTTTCTCTGAAGACGTTTTGCTTCTCCTATCCAAGAAGCTTCTTCAGTTCTGCCTGGATGGTGGGGAATTCAGGCAGAGCTGAAGATGCTTCTTGGATAGAAGAAGCGAAACGTCTTCAGAGAAAAACCACAAAGTCTTGAAAAAGCACCTTTGTGATCACCAAGACTTAGATGGCTGAGAATCTCCATAAATACTTTATTGCAAACATTTCATTACCATACCAGGTAACATCATCAGTGCGAGGCGAGTGCTGGATCAGTGCAAGACAATTACAACCATATAACTGAAGCACTCATTTGTTGGCTCAGAACAGGAATGAGGTGTCAGGGAAATCTCTTTGAAACTACCTTCTCAGGGATTTATTTTAACAGTTTTTGACCCCCAGAACATCCCTGAGGCCACGCAGGCATGGTAACAAAACCGTTCGTAGAGAAAATGGGTTTTACACATTTTTCCTCCCTGGTGGAAATTCATCCTACATTTTATGGAGATGCTCCTTCCCTCCAGAAGCTCTGGAATCTCAGCCTGTCTGTCAGAATTCATCCAAGCATGGTTAGCAACACATCCGTTGCGTCAAGTGACTTCTTGTAGGCCAAATGATAACAGCTTCTTGTGAGATTTCTTTACCAATTCCCTTCTCTGGAGCTTTGTTACCTGATCCGTGGCGTTTGCAAAATATCTCTATGTGTTGTGGAGATAGGTAGGCGTCTCATTTCTGCTTTATTCTGTTTTATTCCCCCAACTTTACGTTGCAGGAAAAAGGGTGCTTTGATTTCTGGCTAAACAGTTAATTTTCAGCTTCATTTAGTCCATTTAATGATCGTTCAAAGACAACCCCGGCACTGAAAAAAAGTAAGTTATGACTGTTTTTCACACTTACGACCGTTGCAGCATCTCCCTGGTCACGTGATCAAAGCTTGGCAACTGACTCGTATTTATGACGATTGCAGCATCCTGGGGGGGGGGAAGGTGTCACATGACCCCCTTTTGCGACCTTCTGACTATCATTGTTGATGGGGAAGCCAGATTCGCTTAAAAACTGTTGGCAAGGAAGGTCATAAAATGGGACAAAATTGACTGAACAGCCGTCTTGCTTACAAAATTTCTTGCTTAGAAACTTTGGGTCACAAGTCAAAAACTACTTATATTTTAACTAGGCAAAAGTTACAAGGGCTGGAACTGCAAGTAAATTGAGTTTTTTTTTTAATTTTAATTGTTTTGCCAATTAAAATAAATGTCCCCTTTTATTTTTCAGGGCCGTTTGTAACTTTGAATAGTCACCAGATTGAACTGTGGTTAAATTGAGGGCTATGTGTGTTTATCAATGTTGTTGCGATCAAGGAATAACCCAGAAGAAAGAACAAGAAAAAAATTATCCTATTTGTTTGGAAACCAAATTCACAGCAAGGAACCTGGGAATTATCTGAGCCATATTGCAAGATATAACAGGTGTTTGGCAAGGTGGAGGTATGTGATTATCAATTTTCGTTGTTGTTGTTGTAAATTCGCAGTTAATGTAGTGGAAACATTTTGTTCCTGTAGATTTTGTAGATGTGCCACTAACTATTTTACTAACAGTCGTGGTATATTTTCCTCAAGGCCACAATCTTCTAAGTTTCTTTCTCAGCTCTTGCATTAATTCTACTTCAGGTAGTTTTCTCAAGTTATGAGCACAATTGAGACCGGAATTCCTGTTGTTAACAGAGGTGGTTGTTGTAAAGGGCATCAACCACAATTTTATGACTTTTCTTGCCTTAGACATGAAAGCTGGCTGGGTGATTTTGGGCCAATCGCTAGGAAATAGTGACATGGTGGGACTAGAACTCACCGTCTCCTGGTGATTGGCCCAGTTACCCAGCTGGCTTTCTTGATTTAGGCAGGACTAGAATTCACTGTCTCCTGGTGATTGGCCCAAAGTCACCCAGCTGGTTTCCATGCCTAAGGCAGAACTAGAATTCACCGTCTCCTGGTGATTGGCCCAAAGTCACCCAGCTGGCTTCCATGCCAAAGGTTGGACTAGAACTCACTGTCTCCTGGTGATTGGCTGAATGTCACCCAGTTGTTAAGTGAATCGCTGCAGTTCTTAAGATAGTGACATGATTGTTAAGCGAATCTGCCCTCCCCATTAACTTCGCTGGCCAGAAGGTCGCCAAAAGGTGATTGGCCCCAGGACACAGCAAACGTCATAATTATGAGTCAGTCGTCAAGCGTCCGAATTTTGATCACGTGACCATGGGGATGCTGCAATGGTTGTAAGTGTGGAAAAAAAAAGTCATCAGTCCCATCGTGATTTTTTTCAGTGCCATAGTGACTTCAAACAATCAGTAAATGAACTGTTATAAATCAGGGACTACCTCTATAGGTTTCAGCTCCACATCGTAACCCAAGAAAATAATCTAAATCAAGCTGTTTCTCAAAAGGCTTGACATTCAAATCCTTGCCAATATTTCCTCTCCCCTGGAAATTTTTAAATTCCCATCCTGCCCACTGAAATTTTGTGCCAAAATCCCACAGCAACATCTATCAGGCCTGGTGTGAAAATTAAACAGTTTCTCCCTCCGTCCAATTAATTAATTATCCCGGGTGAATTTCCCTCTGAATTTTCACCTTACGCTATTTTCTAGCTGCTAAAGAAAGAACACAAATGAGACAGAAGATCTTTATGGACAGAAGCACCTAATTATTATTTTTTTCTGCCTCTAACTACAGGTAGTCCTTGATTTACGACCGCAACTGAGCCCAGCATTTCCGTTGCTAAGCGAGACAGTTGTTCCGTCAGTTTTGTCCCATTGTACTGCCTTTCTTGCCACGGTTGCTAAGTGAATCACTACAGTTGTTAAGTGAGTAACATGGTTGTTAAGCGAATCTGGCTTCCCTGTTGACTTTGCTCATCAGACGGTCACAAGACGGGATCAGGTGACGCCAGGACATTTCAACCATCGTAAATATGAGGCAGTTGTCAAGTGTCTGATGTGTCATGGGGTTGTAAGTGTGAGAAATGATCAGAAGTCCTGTTGTAACTTTGAACAGTTGCCAAAACAATGGTTATAAGTCAAGGACCCTCTGTAAGGAATGAGTAATTTTAAGGAGCTGTCCATGGTCCTGCTCTCTTAGCCTTCCAAATCGCTATTCCATGGTGGTGTACAGATAGTCCTCAACTTACAACCATTCGTTTAGTGACTGTGTAAGTTGCTGAGAAAGGAGTCTTATGACCAGTCCTCATACTTACGACTGTTTCAGCATCCTCGTGGTTAAAATCATTAAGAGATTTTTTTTATTATTATTATTTTGCCTTTTAGGTTTGAGGGATAAGTAGCTTGAAAGAAAATTTGGAACTTTATTACTATATAATATGTTGACAGCAGCGAGAATCTTACCCAAGTAGTCCTCAACTTACAACCATTTTGTTTAGGGACCGTTTGAAGTTACAACGGCACTGGAAAAAGGGACTTATGACCGTTTTTCACACTTGTAACTGTTGTAGCATCCTCATGCGATCAACATCCAGAGATTGGCCACCACGAATCTACCAGGTAGTCCTTAACTTACGTCCGTGATTCACCCAAAGTTTCCGTTCCTAAGTGAGACAAGCATCTGAACTTTGATCATGCGACCAACGGGATGTCATAATGGACGTAAGTTTGAAATATGGTAATAAATCACTTTTTTCAATGCCATTGTAACTGAATGGTTACTAAGTGGCTGTAAGTCGAGGACTACCTATATATAAGAGAGTGACCTGGGGTCATATGATCTCCTTTTGCAACCTTCCCATCCAACTCCCAGCAAGCAGAATCAATGAGAGGAAGACATTCACTTAATGACTGACTGATTCATTTAATGACCTCACTGATTCGCCTGACAACCCTGGGGGGAAAAAAGATCATAAAATCTGGCATGAATCACTTAACAACCTGCCTTGCTTAGCAACATAAATTAGGGTGCCAGTTGTCGTCGTAAGTCAAGGATAAGAAGTATCTTCATGACACAAAGGTGTTTCCAAGTAGGTGAGATCTCCATCAATTTAAAAGCAGCCAATGTTTTTTTTTCCCCTGAAATTTCACAGAAGTTGCAGAAAGTCAGCGAAAAGCTCTCTTAAAAATGAAGCGTGTAAGACTAAACCACACTTAAACAAACCCGGATCTCAGCCAGTCTCAGATTTTGATGAAGGTTTCAAATGCAAAAATGGTGCAATAAACTCTCTGAGACAGACACATTTTGCAGTCTGTTGATTTTAATTAAATGCATTGCACATTAATCCATATTTTATCAGCCAGAGGTTTATTTTTATGACTTTCCCTTCCCACCACCATCCATCTCTGCTGAACCCTGATTTAGTGTAACAGCACAGGCATTTAAAAACCACAATTAATTGCTGTGCATTGATTAAAGGATCACTTGATGTAAATTCTCCAGACTGGTATATGAAATGCCGGGAAACAATTTCGCTGTTGCCTCTATACGAGCCTGATGTGTGTGTGGGGTGTGTGTGTGTGTGTGTGTGTGTGTGTGTGTGTGTATTTTTAGAGACAGACCCACAATTTATAATGAGTAGAACTTTTCATAACTACAAAGTGGTGTGTTTCCTGTAGAATTGTGCAGAGGTTCAAGTTAGCACTGTGATTCTCTAAATCTCTGTCATGGAAGGGCTCTCCGAATTAAATCAGAAAGTGAGTTTCAATTGCAAATCAATCTTGAGGCCCCCAAAGTCAATTGGACTGTATCAATATCTCTGTGCATGTTCGGAAAAGATATTTTGCGAATCAGGTTAGAAATTTCAACTTGTTTGTCGAGTGAAGCCCAACATCCCCATTGAATGGATTTAAATTTCCAAATTGATTTCAGTTACCGGACAGAAATAATATTTCCTTATTTGAGTTATTATTACTTTGCCTGATTTGCACAAATGGCATTTCTTTCCCTCTTTTTTCTTTTTTACTTATTTTTTTTACAAACATACAGTATCAATGCATGAACAGTGTGGCACCTGATTGTCTTACATTTTAGTACAAATAAAATAATGCTCATCATATTTACTACAGTTGACAAGCTTATATAATTCTGGTAACAGTACTCTGAATTTGCTGAATTATAATCTTTCATTATTTACTTATTCAATATTTCAACATCTTATTTTTATGCCAATCACTATATTCTGATGCCATTCCTTTTATGACAATTACCCTTCATGGCCTAGGCCCAGGATATTTGTCAGACCCCCTGCAGCCAGCGACAATCCCCAATTGCCCAGTGATTCCCACAGACAGGGCCTCCTCAGGGTGCCGTCGGCCAGACAGTGTCAGCTGGTGACCCCGAGGGGGAGAGCTTTCTCTGTGGGCGCACCCACCCTCTGGAACCAACTTCCTTTGGAGCTCCGGATGGCTCCTGACCTCCGCTCGTTCCGTCGCGATTTGAAGGCCTGGTTGTTCCACAGCTTGGACTGACGGGGGTTTACTAATCAATTTTAAATTGTTTTTAAATTGGAATTTTAATTTTTACTGTTTTAATGAGGAATTATGCATTTTTACCGTTGTGAGCCATCCTGGGTGCTTGGAGATAGGGCGGCATATAAATTGCATTATAAATAAAGTAAAGTAAAGTAAAGTAAAGTAAAGTAAAGTAAAGTAAAGTAAAGTAAAGTAAAGTAAAGTAATAAAATAAAATAAAATAAAATAAAATAAAATAAAATAAAATAAAATAAAATAAAATAAAATATTAATAACCATAGTGGGCATTTCTTTCCCTCTTCACGTCCTTCCTCAATAGTCCTTGACTTACAACCGTTCGTTTAGTGCCCGATTGAAGTTACAAAGCACTGAAATAAAATAAAATAAAATAAAATAAAATAAAATAAAATAAAATAAAATAAAATAAAATAAAATAATAAAATAAAATAAAATAAAATAAAATAAAATAAAATAAAATAAAATAAAATAAAATAAAATAAAATAAAATAAAATAAAATAAAATAAAATAAAATAAAATATTAATAACCATAGTGGGCATTTCTTTCCCTCTTCACGTCCTTCCTCAATAGTCCTTGACTTACAACTGTTGGTTTAGTGCCCGACTGAAGTTACAAAGCACTGAAAAAAAGGACTTACGATCAGTTCGCACACTCATGGCAGCATGCTTGTGATAATGTGGTCAGAATTGGAGTGCTGGGTAATGGGAACATATTTATGACCTCTGCAGTGTCCCGTGGTCATACGAACCCCTTTTACAAACTTCCCAGCCAAACTTCCAACAAATGAAGTCAAAGGGGAAACCCAGATTTCATTTAACAGTCACAGTGATTCAGTTAACAACTGCAGGGTTCGGTGGCAGTTGTTAACTGAAACAGCGGCAAAAAGAACATGAGGTCATAACCGCTTTAGCCACTGCCTTGCTGGCAAACAGAAATTTTGGAGCCCAGTTGTGGTCATACGCAGTGGTGGGTTTCAACATTTTTTACTACCGGTTCTGTGGGCGTGGCATGGCTTGGTGGGTGTGGCAGGGGAAGGATACTGTAAAATCTCCATTCCCTCCCCACTGCAAGGGAAGGATACTGCAAAATCCCCATTTCCTCCCAATCAGCTGGGACACGGAAAGCAGAGAATAGATGGGGGCCGGGCCAGTCAGACTTTTTACTACCAGTTCTACGAACTACTCAAAATTTCCGCTACCAGTTCTCCAGAATCAGGTTCCTCTCTGAAGTTATTCAGGTGACCTTATTTTTTTTTAATTTGATTTCCTTATGAGGAAAAGGAGAGGAAAAAGCAGTGTTTTTTTTTCTTTTCCATTCTTTAGAATTACAATTAGAATAACAGAGTTGGAGAGATTTTGGAGGTCTTTCAACCTAACTCCCTGCTCAGGCAGGAAACTATGGTCATCCAATCTCTTCTTAAAAACGTCCAGTAATGGAGCACCTAATTTCTGAAGGGAAGCCATTCCTCTGCTTAGTTGTTCTTAATTGTCAGGAAATTTCTCCTTAATTCCAGGTTGCTTCTCCCCTTGATTAGTTTCCATCCCTTGTTTCTTGTTCTGCGCTCAGGTGCTTTGGAGAATAGCTTGACTCCTTCTTCTTTGTGGCAGCCCCTGAGATACCCTGGAACAATGCTATCAGTCACTCCCGGTTCTTCTTTTCAACTTCTTTGCAAGTTCTTTGCTTTTCGAGCAATTGCCAATCACCCAGCTAGAGTTTTTCACAGAAACCTTGGCTATTATTCCCTGGTTCTTTTGAAAAGGGAGAATGTCAGTAGCTGTCTAGGAAACTGGAGTGCCATGGGGATGGCATTCATTCCCAGCACACCAGCCAGCCCTGCAGGAGACAATTTCCTAGCAAAAGTCATTATGGGCCCAGCCTGGCTGCAAGAGCTTGAATTGGTACAAGGGGAAGGGAGAATAAGCAGCCTATTAACGTCTCCAGCCTTACACAGAAGGACTGGAGGGGTGGGTGGGAATCCCAGTTTATTGAAAAGAAAGCAATGTCAAGGCAAAGCGGTTCCACTTGTAGCCAGGAGGGGGAGCAAAGACCTCTACGCAGTTTTTTAATCTTGTTTTTATATTGTCCAGCGTTATGGAAATGATAAATGAGAGCCAATCTAGTAAGCCATCCGGCTAGAAATCAGGAGAAAGTGAGTTCTAGTCCCAGGATGATGAGGATGATAGCCATCTCAGGTTGCAGAAAAATACTTTTTTCCTCCTTCCTTCTTCCTCTTTGAATCCTTCCCTCCTGCCATCTTTCTGCTCTTATTCCGTGCATTTCAGGTAGTCCTCGACTTATGACCACAATCGAGCCCAGAATTTCCATTGCTAATCAAGGTGGTCGTTCTGAGTTTTGCCCCATTTTACAACCTTCCTTTTTTTTGCACCAGTCGTTAAGTGAATCAGTGTGGTTGTTACACGAATCATGTGGTCGTTAAGCGAATCTAGCTCCCCCCCCCATTGACTTTGCTTGTCACAACCCAGCTGGGAGGGTTACAGATGGCGACCTCAGAACAATTCAACCATCATAAATATGAACCTGTTGCCAGGCGTCTGAATTTTGATTACGGAGACTTACAGGGATTCTGCAACGGTCGTATGTGTGAACCACAATCCCAAGTCATTTTTTCCAGTGCTGTAGCAACTTCAGATCGTCACTAACTGAATGGTTGAAAGTCAAGGACTGCTTGTATAAGAGCGATCATGCTGTTGAGGTGCTTAAATTTTCCACCCAAGGCCAAATGATCATCTACAGATAGTCCTTGACTTATGACCATGATGGAGCTCAAAATCTCTGTTCTTAAGTGATACATTCGTTAAGTGAATTTTGTTCCATTTTAAATGACCACAGTTGTTAAGTGAATCACTGCAGTGGCTAAATTAGTCACACAGCTTTTAAGGGAATCGGGCTTCCCCATTGAATTTGCTTATCAGGGGGTTGCAAAAGGGAATCACATGACCCCAGGACACTACAATCGTCGTAAATGCGAGTCAGTTGCGAAGAATCTGAATTTTGATCAGGAAACCATGGGGATGATGAAATAGTTGTAAGTGTGAATAACAATCACTTTTTCAAGTGCTGTTGTAACTTCAAACTGTCACTAAACAAACTCTTGTAAGTCAAGAATTGCCGTATTTTCCGGCGTATAAGACGACTGGGCGTATAAGACGACCCTCCTCAGAGCCATTTAAGGCTCGTCAGAGCCTTATGGGCTGGTCTGCCTGGTTACAGGAGAATGAGACCCGGCGTATAAGACGACCCCTGACTTTTGAGAAGATTTTTTTGTGTTAGAAAGTAGTCTTACACGCAGGAAAATACTGTACTTGTATAGGGAGTATCCAGTGGAATTTTGAGTAATTCGGAGAACTGGCAAATACCACCTCTGGCTGGCCCCAGAGTGGGGAGGGAATGGGGATTTTGCAATCTCCTTCCCCCAGGAGTGGGGTGGGAATGGAGATTTTGCAGTATCCTTCCCCTGCCACGCCCACCAAGCCACACCATGCCCACCAAGCCACGCCCACAGAACTGGTAGTAAAAAAAATTGGATTTCATCACTGGGACTTTGCATAAAGATTTCTACCCGGGCAATTTCTGTTTGTTTTTTGCATGACCAGAATTGTGTTTCTGTTATTAATAGAAAGCCCAAAGGATCACATTTATCATAAGCCCAACAATACATTAAATACTTATTTGGGAATCACCCACCCCAACCCTGCTGTTATTCAAATTACTTGATCCATTAATCAGCCCTGCCTGGCTGTTTCAAAAAGGGAAAATGCCAGCATGAGTTATATTCCTTGATATCTCAATGAAGAATGAGGATTTTGCATTCGATCAAAAAAAAAAAAAGAAAAAAATTTGAGCCATCGGGCAATCCATCTTGAAGCAACTTTAACAAAATAACAAGAGTTGGATGGGACCTTGGAGGTCTTCTGGTCCAACTCTCCCTGCTTGAGCAGGAGATCGTATACCATTTCAGATGAAATGGCTGCCCAGTCTCTTCTTAAAAACTTCCAGTGTTGGAGCAGCCGCAACTTCTGGAGGCAAGGAGTTCCGCAGGTTAATTGTTCTCACTGTCAGGAAATTCCTCCTTAGTTGTAGGTTGCTTCTCTCCTTGATTCGTTTTCCATCCGTTGCTTCTTGCTCTGCCTTCAGGTGCTTCAGAGAATAGAATTAAAGCAGAACAGAGTGGGAAGGGACCTTGGAGGTCATCTAGTCCAACCCCCTGCTCAAGCAGGAAAGCCTACAGATTCCGGACAAATAGTTGTCCAATCTCTTCTTTAAAAGCTCCGGTGTTAAAAGTCTGTGAAGATTCTCAGTCATCCAGATCATGGATGTCCCAAAGGTGCTTTTTCAGGAGGCAAATTCGTCTTCTTCTTTGAGGACACTTCACTTCTCATCCAAGAAGCTTCTTCAGGATGAGAAGTGAAACGTCTTCAAGGAACAAAGTCCAGCTGACTCCTGAAAAAGCACCTTTGGGACTCCAGGGATGGAGTACCTAGAACTTCTGGTGGCAAGTAGTTCCACTGGTTAATTGTTAAGGAAATTTCTCCTTAGTTCTAAGCTGCTTCTCTCCTTGATTAGTTTCCATCCATTGCTTCTTGTCCTGCCCTCTGGTGCTTTGGAGAGTAGATGGACCCTTTCGTCTCTGTGACAGACCCTCTAATACAGGTAGTCCTTGACTTACAGCAGTTCATTTACTGACAGTTTGAAGCGAGAGCGGCCTTGAAAGGAGTAAATCATGACCATTTTTCACTTCTGTAATGCTTGCAGCATCCCTCGTGGTCAAAGGATTAAAATTCAGACGCTTGGCAACTGATTCATATATATGACGGTTGCAGTGTCCTGGGGTTATGTGATCAGTGGACAAACAAAGTCTTTGGGGAAGTAAGATTCATTTTACAACCACTAACTTAACAGTGGCAGTGATTCACTTAACAACCATGGCAAGAGAGGTCATAAAAGGGAGCAAAACTCACTTAAAAATGTTTCACTTAGCAATTTTGGGCTCAGTTGCCGTTGTAAATTGAGAACTCTCTGATTGTAAGGGATTAGGAAATCTTCTAGTGCAACTGTCTGCTTCAGCAGTAGATCCTATGCCAATGATGGCTAACCTTTTTGCCATCGTGTGCCAAAAGCGGGGTGAGATGGGGGGGTCACACATACGTGTGCCCACATCTATAATTCTATTCCCCCCCCCATGCTCCCCCTGTTTTTGGCATGTGATGGCACAGTGGGCCTAGTAGGCCCATTTTTCGCTCTTCCCAACCTCCAGAGCCTTTCTAGGAGCCTGGGGAGGGCAAAAAATAGCTCAACAGGCTACATAGCTTGTTATTAACATTCAGCTGTCTGCAATTATTGCAAGTTCGAGGCTCAAGGTTGACTCAGCCTTCCATCCTTTCTAAGGTAGGTCAATTGAGGACCCAGTTTATGGGGACAATAAGCTGATTTTGTATAAAAAATATACAAAAAGTATGAAGGCTATTGCTTAATGCATTGTAAGCCGCCCTGAGTCTCCGGAGGAGGGTGGCATAGAAATCTAATTAAAAAAAGAAAAAGAAAGGAAGGAAGGAAGGAAGGAAGGAAGGAAGGAAGGAAGGAAGGAAGGAAGGAAGGAAGGAAGGAAGGAAGGAAAGAGAAAGGAAAGAAAGAAAGAAAGAAAGAAAGAAAGAAAGAAAGAAAGAAAGAAAGAAAGAAAGAAAGAAAAGAAAAAGAAAGAAAGAAAGAAAGAAAGAAAGAAAGAAAGAAAGAAAGAAAGAAAGAAAGAAAGAAAGAAAGAACATTCAGCTGTCTGCAATTACTGTAAGTTCAAATCTCCCCAGGCTCAAGGTTGACTCAGCCTTCCATCCTTTCTAAAGTAGATCAATTGAGGACCCAGTTTGTGGGGGCAATAAGTGGTTTTGTATAAAAAATATACAAAAAGTATGAAGGCTATTGCTTAACGCATTGTAAGCTGCCCTGAGTCTCCGGAGGAGGGTGGCATATAAATCTAATTTTTTTTAAAAAATGGCCTTCCCCAGCTCCCTAGAGGCCCTCCAGAGACCGGAAACAGCATGTTTCCTGACTTCTGGTGGGCCCAGAAGGCCCGAAAATCAACTGCCGGAGCTGAGCTTGCGTGCCCAGCAATATGGCTCCACATGCCACCTGTGGCACCCATGCCATAGATTCGCCATCACGGTCCTATGCTATTCCAGTCCTGGTGGCAAGCTGTTCCACTGGTTAATTGTTCTCACTGTCAGCAAACTCCTCCTTAGTCCCAGGTTGCTTCTCTCCTCAGTTAGTTTCCACCCGTTGCTTCTTGTCGGTGCTTTGGAGAATAGCTTGACTCCCTCTTCTTTGGGGCCGTCCCTCAAACACAGATAGTCCTTGACTTACAATACTTCATTAACCATTCAAAGTTACAGCGCCACTAAAAAAGGTGACCTATGACCGTTTTTCACATTTACAACTGTTGCAGCATCCCCATGTGTGATCAAAATTCGGACACTTGGCAACTGGTTCATATTTATGACGGTCGCAGTGTCCCGGGGGGAAGTGGGGGGTCATGTGATCCCTTTTTGCGACCTTCTGACAAGCAAAGTCAAACGCGGAAGGTTTATTTTACAAATTTGTCCACTGCAGGGATTCAGTTAACAGCTGTGGCAAGAATGGTCGTAAAATGAGGCAGAACTCGCTTAGCCAATGCCTCACTGGACAACAAAAATTTGGCAATCCGTTGTGGACGTAAGTCGAGGATTTCCTGAAAAAAAAAAAAACAAGGTTAAAATACGTACAGATTAAACAGATCTTGCTCAGAAACTAGGAACGTGAATTGCATTCTGTCATCCTGACAGGAAGTCTTCAAATGCACACAGAGTGAGACACAAAGGGCCGGAATCAGGGGTGAAATCCAGCAGGTTCTGACAAGTTCTGGAGAACCGGTAGTGGAAATTTTGAGGTAGTTCGGAGAATACCGACAAATGCCACCTCTGGCTGGCCCCAGAGTGGGGTGGGAATGGGGACTTTGCAGTATCCTTCCCTTGCCACGCCCACCAAGCCACGCCCACAGAACCTGTACGGAAAAATTTTGGATTTCACCCCTGGCTGGTATACATAGGTGTTGTTGTCGGCGTGTCATCCCAGTCGTAAAGTGCAGAAGCCACAGGATAGCCCCACTTGTTCAGAGCATCTCTGGATCTTGTTGTACCTGTGTGCAGTCTATTCAACAATTTCCATATCTCCCAGTTTTTGCCAGACCCAGGTACCGGTTCCTCTGACGGTACCTTCTCGTGTTGGTTCTGGTAGCTTTCCATAGGCCTTTTCCGCGTTCACAGTCTAAAGGCAATAGAGACAGAGAGCACAAAAATTGGAAAAACAGTCAGGTGATACCCTCGCCCACAAAATGTTATGGGATGCATAACATAACTCTGTAACCAGTGGTAGGATTCAGATGGTTCAGGCCGGTTCACGCAAACTGGTTGTTAAATTTCTGGCCCCTCCCCACCCCACCCCTCCCAGGAATCCCCACGTACTCCATTTTGGCTCCCAGGAGGCTGCAGGGAAGCCGACTAGGCCCAAAATGGGGTGCAGGGGGCAGCCTCTCCCCACGGCCCGTTTTTGCTCCCACGGGGGGTGCAGGAGGCCGAGTGCTGCCTGTCACACACACCCTGGCTTCGCCCATCATGGCCACGCCCGCCCAGCCGATCATTAGGGCAGAGAACCGCTTGTTAAATTATTTGAATCCCACCACTGTCTGTAACGGTACTACTTGTAGCGAGAAAGGAGAATATTTGTAGCTCAGGAATGAAATGAGGGGCCCTTGATTCTCTCTGAGCTTGCTTGTTTTCTTGCAGATGATCCGTTACCACAAGTGTCAGTTGTGGGTGACTGTAAGGGTATGTCAGAATAATTCGGGACATGTGGAAAAGTCTCGGGGTGGGGTGATTCATGATCCATGCCCGATATGACCAGACGTCCCGCTTTTGGCAGGACGGTGCCGATCTTTAACACTTTGTCCCGCGTCCCACGGTGTTTTTAAAAAGTCCCAATTTTTGGAAAGAATGCACAACAAACTAGGGAACGGCGGGAGAACGGGAAGCGAATATACGGTTTTCGGCAGCCATGTGGCTATTTAGCCAGGATATACATATTTTTTTAATTTATTATATTTGTAAATTGTACTTATGTTGAAATTTTTTAAAAATATATTACAATACTATTTTTGCATTCTATGAAAATTTTTGTTGCTCCATATAGACCAAATTTTTGATCAGGAACTCCCCCCGGTCAATGGTGTCCCGCTTTACCAATGTTAAAATCTGGTCACCTTATCCATGCCAGGAAAATGACCTAATTTGGGTCATGAAACTTCTACAAGCACCCAGCCAAGCAAAGCGAACACCAGGGACTCCAGAGAAAGAGGAACTCAGATAAGCATGGGTGAAACCCAGACAAACAATCAAGCAAAAAACAATCATACCAAGGAGAAAATCACACTTCCCCCAACATAGGCAGGACAACTACTGTATATAAACGAGAGTGCACCTCACTCTCCCCTAGCACTGATGATGTTCCTTGGTCAGATCCATTCCCCTATATTCTCCCACAAAGGAGAATATGGTAAGGAAAACGTTAGAATATGCAGAAATGAATAGATTAACACTGGCAATTAAAGAGAAAGAAGAAATTGGCTATTAGGCAATACGGGAAACATTTTATCGATGGTTAGAGGACCAATATAAAAATTAGAAATAGAAGTAGATGACTAAAAATAGTTAATAGAGTTAAGCAAATTAAGAGGAGGATGTAAAGTATGAGATATTTCATGCATTGGCTTGGCATTAAGTTAAGAATAGATTAAGTAATGAATATGATTGTAAATTGTAACTGTTATTGCACAAACATTGGTGCCCAGATGACACACGTTGTTTAATGAAAGAGGGATTATTTGTACTAAAATTAAATTTAAAAAATTCTTTAAAAAAAAGTTCCGTTCTCTTCTTAGCTCTGATGATGTTACTAAACTAAACTAAACTAAACTTCTCCCCCTGTTCTTGTTCTTGTTCTCCTTCTCCTCTCCTCCTCTCCACAAATCCCATTCCTTTATAGCACTGATGATGTTACCTAGTTGGGTCGTGAAACATTTGTAGGCAAACAGCCAAGCTCGGGGAGCACCAAGGACTCCTCATTTCCACCCTGTGCTACAAATATTCTCCTTTATTGGTGCCAGAGATGCCCATCTGAAGCCAGAGACTGACTTTAGAGACAGAAACTAAACAGCCTACCTTGATGTCAGCAGATGCCAGATCTCTGAGATGAGTTAGATAAGTCCAGCAGCTTTGCCGAGATATCTGGATTAATTTTGATATCATGCACCCACCGGGGTTTGCTTATCAGGCCCATCCCAACCCCAGACGGCTGCCTTATCATTTATTTGCTCGTAAACTGCCCTCCAGCCTGCAGTCTTTCTCATAAATTAGGCAGCAGGCAAGGAAAACATGTCTCTGTTATTAAACACAGGCTGGCAAGGACAGATCTAGGCTGAGAGCAAACAGCCTCTCCCAGATCAAATAATCTGGACAGGAATGGCTGCCATCTAATGCAGTGGGACAGTTGGAGTGATGGAGGGTGGGAGGTGGAAGGAAAACTAGGAACAAGGCACAATAACGGAAGGGTTTGGAAGGGGCTTTTGAGGTCTTCTAGTCCAACCCCTTGCTGAGGCAGGAAACCCTATACCATTCTGGATAAATGGCTGGCTCTTCTTAAAAACCTCCAGGGATGGAGCACTCACAACGGAAGAACAGAATTATAAGGGGCCTCGGAGGTCTTCTAGTCCAACCCTCTGCTCAGGCCCTATACCAGTGATGGTGAACCTATGACATGCATGCCACAGGTAGCCCATGGAGCCATATCTGTGGGCATGGAGCGTTGCCCTAACTCAGCTCCAGCGCCCATGTGCCAGCTGATTTTTGAGCCTTCCGGGCCCGAGGGAAGTCGGGAAATGGGCTGTTTCCAGCCTCCAGAGAGTCTCTGGGGGAGTGGGGAAGGCTGTTTTCGCCCTCCCCAGGCTACAAAGAAAGCCCCTGGAGCCTGGGGAGGGCAAAAAATAGGCCTACCAGGGCCACCATTTTGCCGTTACATGCCAAAAATGGGGAGTGCGGGGGTGTGTGTCACATGTGCATGTGTGGGAGGGACAGGGCATGGGGGGCATTGAATTATGGGTGTGGGCATGTGCCTGCGCGACTTCCCCGTGCTCCCAAAAGCAAAAAGGTTAGCCATCACTGCCCTATACCATTCCAGACCAGTGGCCATCCAGTCTCTTCTTAAAAATCTCCAGTGATAGAGGACCCACCATTTCTGGAGGCAACTTCCGTTCCACGGATTAATTGTTCTGACTGTCAGGAAATGTATCTTTAGTTCTAGGGTGCTTCTCTGCTTGATTAGCTTCCATCCGTTGCGTCTTTTCCTGCCTTCAAATGCTTTGGAGAACAGCTTGAGCCTCTTCTTCTTTGTGGCAGCTCCTCAAATATTGGAACACTGCTATCGTGTCACCCTTAGTCCTCCGTTCAACATCTTTTTTCGTATTGTGGTGACCAGAACTGGATGCATTATTCCAAGTGTGGTCTCACCACTCTGCCTTACCAAGGGAGTAGTATCCAGGATTAGGAATGCTTATTTTTTTTTTGAAGACCATGACAGATCCTTGCAAAACACTTGTTGGCAAAGACCCTGGGCTGCTGCCAGCAATGGATTTGTTTACATAATAGCATCACAGCTACTAGTCAGAATTTGCAAAAGACAGACCTGGGTGCACAAGGGAAGGGAGAGGACAGGCTGAGAAGGGCTTCAAGCAGAGACAAAGCTACGGAGTGAAATCCACTTACCTTTGCTATCAGTTCGCAAATGGGAGCTCATGAGCCACACCTCTGTCCATGTCCAGGACTTTCTGCCCATGCTCAGAGGATAAAAAACGGGACATGATGAGGTCCGGGCAGGTGGGCGGAGTCTCCTGCCACTGGCGCTACCAGTTCGCCCGAGCCAGATAGAACTGGCTGCATTTCGCCACTGGTCAGAATTGGGTGTTGTGTTCCGATTCCTATTCAGTTTGAAGAAAAGAGAATTTGCAAATGCCCTCTGACCCTCACAAGGCACAATTTACAAACCCTAGACAGTCGCTGGAGACAAGCTGTGACTTTTAAGAATAGAATAGAATAGAATAGAATAGAATAGAATAGAATAGAATAGAATAGAATAGAATAGAATAGAATAGAATAGAATAGAATAGAATAGAATAGAATAGAATAGAATAGAATAGGAGTAGGGTAGGATAGGAGTAGGGTAGGATAGAGTAGAGTAGAACAGAAGAGGAATAGAATAGAATAGAATAGAATAGAATAGAATAGAATAGAATAGAATAGAATAGAATAGAATAGAATAGAATAGAATAGAAAAGGAGTACAGTAGGGTAGGGTAGAACAGAAAAGGAGTATAAAAAAGAACACCGCTCAGGGGGGGCCAAAAAGCCCTACTAAGCAGGTATATACAAAAGTTTGAAGGCTATTGCTTAATGCATTGTAAGCCACCCTGAGTCTCCAGAGAAGGGCGGCATATATAAATCGAACTAATAAATAAATAATAAATAAATCTTAGTTGGTCTTCTTTGCACGTTTTCCAAAGTCTCAACATCTTTTTTGTTGTATGGTGACCAAAATTGATTGCAGTGTTCCAGGTGTGACCTTACTCGGGTTTTGTAACGAGGCTGTAATACTTCATCTGATCTTGGTTCTCTGTGCCTCTGTTTAATGACAGACATAGAATAATAGCAACATATCAGGGGATCCTATGGTTTTATTTGCTTACTGGGAGATCCTCAGCTTACATCCACCACTGAGCCCAACGTTTCTGTTTGTTAAGCGAGACGTTTCTTAAGTGAGTTTCTCCCCAGTCTGCAATCCTTTTTGCCACGGTTGTTAAGTGAATCACTGCAACTGTGAGTGGCATGGTTGTTAAGCGAATCAGGCTTCCCCATTGACTTCGCTCATGAGAAGGCCACTAAAGAGGATCACAACATCCCAGGAAAACTGCAACCGTCATAAATATGAATCAGTTGCCAAGACTCCAAATTTTCGTCATGGGATTCTGCAACGGTTGAAAGCGTGAAAAAACCGGTCATAAATTATTGTTTTTCCAGTACCAACCGTAACTTCAGACAGTCACTAAATGAATGGTTGTAAGTCAAAGACTACCTGTACTTATGATTCAGCAAAAAATAATCTTTCGCTGGAATTCTCCCTTATATGCTTGAGATCATGGGTGGGTTGCCTGGGGTTTGGACCGATTCTATAGAACCGGTAATAAAACTGGCGGGAAGCTCCTCCCACCGACCCCGATGTCGTCAGGAAGCTTCTGCGCTGCCCTGTTGTGAACCGGTAGTAAAGTAAGTAGAACCCACCCCTGCTTGAGATCTACAATTTCAAAGGCTACCAGTATTCAGCTGGTTCAGACCGGTTTGAGCGAATCGGTCGTCGCGACCTGCGGTCTCCCTCTGCGCGACACCCTCAATGGAATGTCTTCAAATAGAAAACAAATACAGAACATAAAATTACCACGTTCAGCTAGAAAGGCAGAACAAGGAATGGAGCAAAGTGGCTGTAATTTAATGTAATCACCGAACTTTCCACGGAGCGTTTGAAGGTTGTAAAAAAACAGAACTGGAAATTTAAATCTGCTCCTTCATGTTTCCCGCTTCGGCAAGGACCTCTTAAATTCAACATTCCCCCCCTTCCCCTCTCCCCCCCGTTGAGGCAGACACCCCATCAAATTTTTTTAACGCCTTACCCTGGGAGAAGCTTTAAATCATTTGCAAAATAATAATTCTCCTTCTGTTCATCTAAAATTTTGATCGCAAGGCGTTGGCTCTTTGCGTGCACCGATTTGCTGCAAGGATTTTTATGTTCCTTTTGTTTTGTTTTTTTGTTATTATTATTATTATTATTTTCCATCTCAGTCTACTAATGTAAGCGCTCTTTATAAAGGGATGTTCACTTTATAGCTAAGTGAGCATCCCTGACAAATTTTCATTTTTATGTGGCATATGGAGGACAATTTTTTTTAAAAGCACCATTTCCAATAAATGTGTGAGAAAGACCTGGCCAGGAGAGAATCAGATAATGAATTGTTGATGCCATTAAAAAAAAAAGAAAAATCAGAGCTGTTGGCATTTCCTAGGCTTGGAATACAACCCATTCAGATATCAAAGGGCAACAACAATAGCTTTCAGGGCTGTCTATTATGTATGTGGAAAGAATGTCAAAATCATAGAAGGGAATAATTGTAGCTGAGTGTTGAACTTGCAGGGTCCTTGAAGCCCTCTGAGCTTCCTTGCACACATTTTGCCACCCACTTAGGGAACATCATTAGTGGTGGGAGGGAGTGGGGGTCTGTGGAGAGGAGGAGGAGGAGGAGGTGGTGGGGTCCTTGATGCTCTCGGATCTTGGTTGTTTTTTTCCAGACATCTCATGACCCACCTAAAAAACATCATCAGGACTAGAAGGGAGCGGGGAGGGAGGGGGAGGAGGAGGAGAAATAAGAAGATTGTGGGGTCCTTAATGCCCTCTGAGCTTGGTTGTTTTTTTGGAGACATCTCATGACCCAACTAGAGAACATCATCAGGGCTAGAAGGGATTGGGTGTCAGAGTGGAGGAGGAGGTGGAGGAGGAGGAGGAGGAGGAGGAGGAAGAGGAGGAGAAATAAGAAGATTGTGGGGTCCTTAATGCCCTCTGAGCTTGGCTGTTTTTTTGGAGACATCTCATGACCCAACTAGAGAACATCATCAGGGCTAGAAGGGATTGGGTGTCAGAGTGGAGGAGGAGGTGGAGGAGGAGCAAGAGGAGGAGGAGGAGGAGGAGGAAGAGGAGGAGAAATAAGAAGATTGTGGGGTCCTTAATGCCCTCTGAGCTTGGCTGTTTTTTTGGAGACATCTCATGACCCAACTAGAGAACATCATCAAGGCTAGAAGGGATTGGGTGTCAGAGTGGAGGAGGAGGTGGAGGAGGAGCAAGAGGAAGAAGAGGAGAAGAAGAAATAAGAAGACTGTGGGGTCCTTGATGGTCTCTGAGCTTGGTTGTTTTGTTTTGTTTCGTTTTTTTGCAGACATCTCATGACCCAACTAAAGAACATCATCAGTGCTGGAAGGGATTGGATGTCAGAGTGGAGGAGGAGGTGGAGGAGGAGGAGGAGGAGGAGGAGGAGGAGGAGGAGGAGGAGGAGGAGGAGGAGGAGGAGGAGGAGGAGGAGGAGAAATAAGAAGATTGTGGGGTCCTTAATGCCCTCTGAGCTTGGTTGTTTTTTTGCAGACATCTCATGACCCAACTAAAGAACATCATCAGGGCTAGAAGGGATTGGATGTCAGAGTGGAGGAGGAGGTGGAGGAGGAGCAGGAGGAGGAGGAGGAGGAGGAGGAGGAGGAGAAGAAGAAATAAGAAGATTGTGGGGTCCTTGATGATCTCTGAGCTTGGTTGTTGTTTTGTTTTGTTTTGTTTTGTTTTGTTTTGTTTTGTTTTGTTTTGTTTTGTTTTGTTTTGTTTTGTTTTGTTTTTTGCAGACATCTCATGACCCAACTAAAGAACATCATCAGTGCTAGAAGGGATTGGATGTCAGAGTGGAGGAGGAGGTGGAGGAGGAGCAAGAGGAGGAGGAGGAGGAGGAGGAGGAGGAGGAGAAATAAGAAGATTGTGGGGTCCTTAATGCCCTCTGAGCTTGGTTTTTTTTTTGGAGACATCTCATAACCCAACTAGAAAACATCATCAGAGCTAGAAGGGATTCGGTGTCAGAGTGGAGAAGGAGGAGGAGGAGGAGGAGGAGAAGAAATAAGAAGACTGTGGGGTCCTGGATGCTCTCTGAGCTTGGTTGTTGTTATTTTTTTTTAGACATCTCATGACCCAACTAGAGAACATCATCACGGCTATAAAGGAGTGGGCAGGGAGAGGGAGGAAGAGGAGAACGATGACAACTATGGTTCTTTTCTTGCAGATGTTTCATAACTCAACCAGGTAACATCATGAATGCCCTATTTTACATTCTTGCCACAGCTGTTAAGTACATCCCTGAACTTGTTAAATTAGGCAAAGCTGTTCCATTAATTGTTCTAACTGTCAGGAAATTTCTCCATAGTTCTAATTTGGCTCCCTTCTTCATTAGTTTCCATCCATTGCTCCTTGTCCTGCTTTCAGGGGCTTTGAGGAATGTATTGTGTTTTACACCATAGTGACCAAAACTGATGCAATATTCTAAGTGTGGCCTTACCAAGGCCTTATAAAATGAGCCTGGTGGCGCAGTGGACTAAAGTGCTGTTAAAGTAGCACTTAGTTGCCAGCTGCCTGCAATTACTGCGAGTTCGAATCTCACCAGGCTCAAGGTGGACTTCCATCCTTCCGAGGGAGGTAAAATGAGGACCCCAGATTGTGGGAGCAATAAGATGACTTTGTATAAAAAAGAACACCGCTTGGGGGGGCCCGAAAGCCCTACTAAGCAGGCATATACAAAAGTATGAAGGCTATTGCTTAATGCATTGTAAGCCATCCTGAGTCTCCGGAGAAGGGCGGCATATAAATCAAACCAATAAATAAATAAATAATGAATAAATAAAGCAGTATTAACACTTCACGTGATCTTGATTCTGTCCCTCTGTTTGTGCAGCCTAGAATTGTGCTGGCTATTTTTGGACTGCTGCAAATTCTGGCTCCAATTCAACTGATTGTCCACTAGGATTCCCAGATCCCTCTCGCAGTTAACTGATTCCCAGATCCCTCTCGCAGTTAACCGACCACCAACTGGTGGTCCGTGAGAAAATTTGGGTTGTCCTCAGAAAAATTATTTGCCTTTTTTATATTGCACTAAATCAAGGGGTCCTCAAACTACGGCCCCTGGGCCGGATACGTGCAATGAACGTTTGTGTTGCTGCAGAGAGTCTCCCCCTTTGGGGTCTTTTTGTGTGGGTCAGAGGGGGCAGAAATTCTGACTTGGGGTCTGTTTAAGTCTCCTGGTGTGGGGCTTTGGGGGAAGGCTAGAGGGAAGTGTTGCTCTGGCAAAGAGCTGGAAGTCCTTGTTCCACTGGGCCTGGAACTGGCTGACCATCTCAGCCTGCTGAGCCTCCAGGTGCCGGCACCTGGCCTTGCACTCCTGCAGGTTTTCCCTCTGTTTGGAAAGCCTATGCTCCTAGTCCTCAGTGAGGTTCTTCTGCTGAGCCTCCTTCTCGGTCAGATCCAATTTGAACTGAGCTGTTTTGCCAACTCTTTCTCGTGGTGCCTGCTTAGCTCCAACAAGTGCTTCCTGTTGGGGTCCTAAAGAGCCCGGATGGGCAGGCGAGGGGTAGCAAGTCGAGGTTGGCAAGGTGCCCCTCGATGTGAGTGACATCGAGTTGGCCACACCCACTCAGTCACACAACCATCTTGCCACGCCCACTCAGCCAGTCATTAGGCAGATCTTATTAGTGGTCTGCGGGATTTAAAATTATGAATTTAGTGGTCCCTGATGTCCGAAGAGTTGGGGTGCCCCTGATCTATACTATACCTGTGCCTTTGGTATTTCATGCCTAGATGTAGAAGTATATTTTTTTTATCTCTGAGATTCAGTTTCTTAGTTAGGACCCAGTGTTCAAGTCTGTCAAGATCCTGTTCTTGAGTCTACCTTCTAGAGCATTGGGTACACCTCTCAGCTTGGTGTCATCTGCAGATTTGATGAGTTCTCCCTTCTATCCCCTATCTCCCCTTTTCCCCAGGCTGGGAAAAATTGTCATGAGCAAAAGAAAAAAGAAAAAAAAGATGAAACTTATTTTGCAGCACAGATGCTTCCTATTTGTTACAGCTGGTTCTGGATGCAACCCAGTGCAAATTCATTCTCCTCCTGAACTATTCAAATGCATTGTAGCTCTGCTCCTCCCTTCCCATCGTCGAGTTGGTAAATAATCCCCAAACTTCTTTTATTCATAGATTTACAACCAGCAGAAGCGAGCAATGGGAGAAAAAAAGAGAAAGCTAAAATATTTATCTTTTTAATGAGAACATCCGTTTATAGCTTTGTTGGCTGCTAAAATTCCATGGCTGGGAATTGAACGGATGTGTTTGTATTTTCCTTGGCAAACCGCTGAATTAAAGCGTCTAGTCCAGCGTTTCTCAACTTTTTCAACTTTCAGGTGTCTGGATTTCAACTCCCAGAATTCCCCAGGTAGCATTCTGGCTGCGGAAGTTCAGACATCTGAAAAGTTGACAAGGTTGAGATGCATTGGCTTAGCCCAGAGCTCTATCAACTTTAAGACTTTTGGATTTCAATTCCCAGAATTCCTCAGCAGGCCACGCTTAAATCTTAAAATCCCTAGATTAATCAATGGTTTAGATTAACGAGTGTCATTTCACTTATTTCTTGCTTATAAAATGGAAGTAAGCCTGGGGCATCCTTATGGTTAAGATGATTTAAATTCATAAACTGTCTGCCAAATTTGATTGTTTTATTTATTTATTTCGTAGTCGTTAGCCGTAAATTGGTACGATAAGGTTCTTTAACTCAAAGTGACTTTGCTAAAATTAGGACCCGATCCAAAATATCTTCTATCTATCTATCTCTCTGTCTATATCATCTGTCTGCCTGCCTGCCTGCCTGTCTCTTTCTACCTACCATATCTCTATTCATCACCCAACCCATCTCTCTCTCTCTCTCTCTGTGTTTCTCTTTCTCCATAAATTTCTCTCAATCTCTCCATCCATGTCTTTTTCTATTTATCCCCCCAACCATATTTATTGGCCTGTCAATGTGTCTTCTCCCCACTCCCATTTATCTGTCTGTCCATCCATTCATCACTCTGTGTGTGTGTGTGTGTGTCTTCTATCTATCTATCTATCTATCTATCTATCTATCTATCTATCTATCTATCTATCTATCTATCTATCTATCTATCATCTATCTATCTCTATCTTTATCTATCTATCTAGCTAGCTAGCTAGCTATCTATTTATCTGTATCCATCTATCTATCTATCTATCTATCTATCTATCTATCTATCTATCTATCTATCTATCTATCTATCTATCTATCTATCATCTATCTATTTATCTATATCCATCCATCCATCCATCCATCCATCCATCCATCCATCCATCCATCCATCTATCTATCTATCTATCTATCTATCTATCTATCTATCTATCTATTTATCTATATCCATCCATCCATCCATCCATCCATCCATCCATCCATCCATCCATCTGTCATTATCTTCGTTATATGGCTTTCTCTGTTTATCTTATGCTCTATCATCTATCCTGTTTGTCTGTTATCACTTTCTCTTCATCTCTGTCTCTGTCTGTCTGTCTGTCTCTCTCTCCTTTTTTTTCTTCAAAAATCCCCTCTGCAGTGTGACATTTTTGTTCCAAGAACGATAGAGTGATAGAACAAAACAAAAAACAAAAACAAAAAAAACCCCAACCAAAACACACTATTTCTCTGAACATAGAAATATCCTGCCTTTAACATGGAGAAAAGATAACAAGGTTTTAAAGGGACATGTGAAAAATGAGTTTGGCGTTTGGATTATGAAACAGGACAAATGGAACAGGGGAAATTAGGTTTTGATTAATCTGCTTTTTGTACATTTCGTTGGTGAGAGACACACACTTCTGCCACTGAGCTCTTCTCTGCAAGAGCTGTAAAATGTCGGCCATTTTAATGATCCATAATTGAATTAATTCTCGCTTCAGGTACTGATTAGAAATAATTATCATTCCAGGGTATGGAGGGATAAATAAAATGGTGGTTTGCCAGCACACACACACACACACATACCCCCCCCCCCCCACACAATCAACAGTCAGTCCCCTTGAAGAGAAGGCACACATTAAGCAAGACAAGGAAATGGGATGAGGCAAGACCGTTACAAAATTATCACGGCACTGAAAAAAATAGGAGTTATGACCGGTCCTCACACTTATGACCATAGCAGCATTCTGCACAGTCATGTGATCAAAATTCGGGTGCTTGGCAACTGTTGTGTATTTAACAACAATTGCAGCATCCGTGTGTGTGTGTGTGTGTGTGTGTATGTGTGTGTGTGACATGATCGCTGTTTGCAGCCTTTCCAGCTGGGCCTCCAACAAGCAAACATCAATGGTGGGGAGGAAGTCGGATTCGCTTACTGACTGCATGATTCGCTTAACAACTGCAGTGGTTCGCTGAAGAAGCGTAGCCAAAAAAAAAAAAAAAGGTTGTAAAATCGGACGTGACTCACCTAACTTAAGTCCATGGGGGAAGCAAGATTCACTTAACAACCGTGTCACTAACTGAACAACGGCAGCGATTCGCTTAGCAACTGTGGCCAGAAAGGTCGTAAAATGGGACAGTCCTCTCTTAACAAATGACTCCCTGTCATTTGTCTGAATGGTCAATTAATTAGAATAGTGCTGGAAGGGACTTCGGAGGTCTTCTGCCCCCTGCTTCAGCAGGAGACCCTGGCCTATACTGTTATAGAAATTAAGACTCGCAAGATTTCCGTGGGTGATCAGAGAGGTTTATTGTGCAGATTCAGTGCAAAACAAGAAGCAAAAACACTGAATAGAATAAAAAATCCTAAGGCAGCTTTTTTATACGTACTTTTGACTTCTTATGATTACAATGCTGACAGCCCACCACAACAAACCCACCCACCCCCATTTCCCTTGCTACTAATTCCTACAAGCGCACTAACATGTATTCCCTCTTTAAGAGGAACACAGATGTTCTTGCAAACCTTATCTAAGTTCCTGCCATTAGATCTGTGGCTCCCTCTGCTTGGCTAAGTGTGATCTTAGGAAGGAACTTGAGGAAGGCTTGTTATTTCTGCAGTTTCACCTTTTGAACCCAATGCTAAAGAAAGGGGTCCCTTCAGAGATCATCTAGACTGACCCCGTTTTATATCGTTTTCGTTTCATTTTTTTTTTTAAAAAAATATCCACTTTCTATTTTAATACCGTTTCAGACAGGTCGCCAAAAGGGGGGGTCACGTCACGTAACCCCGGGGACACTGCATCCGTCATAAATATGAACCAGTTGATCATGTGACCATGGGGACACTGCAACAGTCGTAAGTGTGAAAAACGGTCATAAGTCACTTTTTTCAGGGCTGACGTAGTGACTTTCAGAGCTGTAAGTCAAGGATTACCTGTATTTCAAAAACAAAATAGAAAAACTCTCAGCTACTTTATAAAGTTCAGAAAATCTTTTTTCTCCTCTAGGGCAGGAATTTGTACCAACCAGCAGTCACTAATCCTATCATGGGTGATTTGTAATAATAATCTCTGGTCAATCAATTAATCAACATTCATTCTTAATCTTGTGGATTTGCATCTGTATTCACACAGAAAGAGAGAGGTGGATGTTATAGCTTGTGGTTGATTTTGGTGTGTTGTTGAATTTGATGGTGGTCCTTGACTTACAACCATTCGTTTAGTGACCATTTGGAGTTACTACCGTACTGAGAAAAGTGACGTGACTATTTTTACATTTAAGACCGTTGCAGCATCCCCTTGGTCACGTGATTAAAATTCAGAAGCTGAGCAACTGACTTGTACTTACGACAGTTCCCCGGGGGTTCATGTGCTCCTCAACAAGGAAGCCAGATTCACTTAACAACCGTGCGACTCACTTAACAACCGTGGCTAGAAAGGTTGTAAAATGTGGGCCAAACTCACCTAACAAATGACTCACTTAGCAACAGAAACGTTGGGTTCAATTTTGGTCATAAGTCAAGGACTACCTGTATTTTGCAGATTTGTATGGTTCTCCGCAATGGTGAAATCCAAATATTTTTACTACCGGTTCTGTGGGTGTGGCTTGGTGGGAGTGGCGTGGCTTGGTGGGCGTGGCAGGGGAAGGATACTGCAAAATCCCCATTCCTACCCCACTCCTGGGGAAAGGATATTGCAAAATCTCCATTCCCAGCCCACTCCTGGGGAAGGATATTGCAAAATCTCCATTCCCACCATTCCCATCCCACCCCTGGGGGAAGGATATTGCAAAATCTCCATTCCCACCCCACTCCTGGGGGAAGGATATTGCAAAATCTCCATTCCCACCCCACTCCTGGGGGAAGGATATTGCAAAATCTCCATTCCCACCATTCCCATCCCACCCCTGGGGGAAGGATATTGCAAAATCTCCATTCCCACCCCACTCCTGGGGGAAGGATATTGCAAAATCTCCATTCCCACCCCACTCCTGGGGGAAGGATATTGGAAAATCTCCATTCCCACCCCACTCCTGGGGAAAGGATATTGGAAAATCTCCATTCCCACCCCCTCCTGGGGAAAGGATATTGCAAAATCTCCATTCCCATCCCACTCCTGGGGGAAGGATATTGCAAAATCTCCATTCCCACCCTACTCCTGGGGGAAGGATACAGCAAAATCTCCATTCCCACTCCACTCCTGGGGGAAGGATACTGCAAAATCTCCATTCCCACCCCACTCCTGGGGGAAGGATATTGGAAAATCTCCATTCCCACCCCACTCCTGGGGCCAGCCAGAGGTGGTATTTGCTGGTTCTCCAAACTACTCAAAATTTCCGCTACCGGTTCTCCAGAACCTGTCAGAACCTGCTGGATTTCAACCCTGGTTCCCCCCCCCCCACACACACACACAACTCACAGGAAAGTCACCACCATTGCACAAAATTTATTGATGAAATTAAAAGGAATTAAAACCTTTCCCTAGCTCTCTTTCTCTTTCTTTCTGTCTGTCGCCTCTTCAATGCGCTCTGTATTAAATCAGGAGATTCTGTTTAATCTCTGTTTAATCAGGAGATTCTGCAGGTTCTTGTTACTTCCATCCCTCCAGAGTTCAGATGGGTATTTAACAGCGAGAAGAATCGCTGTTTCAATTTCTGCCCATCAAGACTTCTGAGAACTTATTAAATTCTCAATTTTCATCTTTTTGGCATCTTCGGATCTTTTGGTAGAACCCAAAAAGGATTCTTTGAAGCAATCTGGAGTTTAAATCTTAAACTAAGATTTAACCACCTTGGTGTAGTCACTTCTCTTCCCTTGATACTTCCAAGTTCCTCACCAAGCTTTCCTGGACCTCCCTTGACCACACAAAACACAGGAGATGCTGGCATTTTCATCCTTCCCATATATTTGCTGCTGGACCAAAGCATCTCTCCGTTCTTACGCCAGTACAGATAGTCCTTGGCTTATAACAATTCGTTTAGTGACCCGTTCAACATTATAACGGCACTGAAAAAAGTGACTTATGACCATTTTTCCACACTTTTTTTAAAAACAATTTGATTTATATGCCACCCTTCTCTGGAGACTCAGGGTGGCTTACAGTGTGTTAAGCAATAGCCTTCCTACTTTTGTATATTTATATTTATACAAAGTCAGCTTATTGCCCCCAACAAACTGGGTCCTCAATTTACCCACCTTACAAAGGATGGAAGGCTGAGTCGACCTTGAGCCTGGCTGGGATTGAAACTCGCAAGTAATTGCAGGCAGCTGGATCTTAAATGCTGCCTTTGTAGGAGGCATTACCCCCCTACGCTACTCAGGCTCCTATTTACAGCCTACAGCCAGTGGTGGGATTCAGATAATTCAAACAACTGGTTCTCTGCCCTAATGACCAGCTGGGTGGGCGTGGCATGTTGGGCGTGGCCAGGGGGTGTGATAGGCAGCACTCGGCCTCCTGCATCCATCCCCCTGGGAGTAAAAATGGCATGCTGCCCTCTCTGTGCCCCGTTTTGGGCCTAGTAGGCCTCTCTGCAGCCACCTGGAGCAATAACGGGCTCCAGGGGCTGGGGGGTGGCACACCACACTCCCCCGTGCGCCGATTTGGGCTAGTGGGCCTCCCTGCACTTATCCGGGAGCCAAAACAGGGCATGTGGGGACTCCTGAAAGGGGCGGGGAGGGGGAGGGGCCAGTCAGCAACAAACCGGCTGAATCCCATCACTATTTACAGCCTTTGCAGAATCCCTTGGTCACATCATCAAAATTCAGATGCTTGGCAACTGACATGTACTTATGACTGTTGCAGTGTCCCGGGGAGCCGGGAGGGGGGGGGGGTCACATGGTCGCCTTTTGCGACCTTCCGACGAGCAAAGGTCAATGGGGAAGCGAGATCCATGCGACTCACTTAAACAAGTGCAGTTATTCACTTCACAGCAGTGGCAAGAAGGGTTGCAGAATGGGGCCAAGCTCACCCAATGATGTCTTGCTTAGCAACAGAAATGTCAGGCCCCATTGTGGTCGGAAAATCGAGGACTATCTGTATTTCGACCACTTTTGTTCCTTACTATCCGGAGTGTTGGACCACAGTCTAAAATTAACAGACCTGTCCTTAATGCCTTGGGAAAGGTCATTGTGTACTCATCACATCAGGAAAATCAGAGTGAGTCAGCAGAGCTTTCATTATTGAAGTGGTGTTTTTTTTTTTTAATGAGGTGCTTTTCTAATTATTATTATTTTTTTGTCAGATGCCTATAATTTTGTTGGCTTGCGACCTGATTCTGGAATGATTCAGTGACTTTTCAAGAGATAAAGAATGAGTTTTGTGTGTGTGCTTTCTCTCTGATGCGTGGAGAAAAGGGGTAGATATTTATTTATTTATGTATTCAATGATCCTGTCTTTATTACTATATAAGTAACTCAAGGTGTAGAATAGACATAAAGCTCCTTCCAGGTCCTGTTTTCCCTACAACAACAACCCTGCGAGGGGGGTTAGGACTGTCCCAAAGTCACCCAGCTGGCTTTCATGCCTAAGGGGGAACAAAACTCATTCTCTATCTTCTCCTTCCGTCTTCTCCTTCTCCTTTTTTTCTATCTTCTCCTCTGTCTCCATCTTCTGTTCTACACCTTTGCTGTCCCCATTTTATCTTCTGTCTTCTCCTTCTCCTTCCATCTTCTCCTCCTTTATCTACATCTTGTCCTCCTATCTTTTCCATCTCCATTTTCTTTTCTTCCTTCTTGCCTTCTCCTATCTTCTCTTCCTCTCTTCCCCTTCTCTATTATCATTTTCCTTCTCCATCTTGTTTGTTTGTTTGTTTATTTTTCCTCCTCCTCCTCCTCCTCCTCCTCCTCCTCCTCCTCCTCCTCCTCCTCCTCTCCTCCTCCTCCTCCTCCTCCTCTTCTTCTTCTTCTTCTTCTTCTTCTTCTTCTTCTTCTTCTTCTTCTTCTCTTCTCCTCCTCCATCTTTTCCTCCTTCTTACCTTCTCCTTCTCCTTTCTCTTCTCTCCTCCTTCTCCATTACTATCTCCTCTTCCTCCATAGTTTCCTCCTTCTTGCCTTCTCCTTCTTCCTCTCTCTGCTCCTTCTCCATTACTATCTCCTCCTCTATCTTTTCCTCCTTCTTGCCTTCTCCTTCTTCTTTCTCTTCCTCTCTCTTCCCCTTCTCCATTACTATTTCCTCTCCTCCTCCATCTTTTCCTCCTTCTTGCCTTCCCCTTCTCCTTTCTCTTTCTCTCTCTCTCCTCCTCCTCCTCTGCCATCTTCTCCTTCTTTCTTTCCTCCTTCTACTCCCCCTCTCCCTCCTGCAGAATTCAGTTCTGAGAGTTGAGGTCCATACATGTTAAAAGTTTTTGAAGTTGAGAAGCCCTGCCTAGCATATCAAAGCACCCATCCTTGGTTCCCAGCTAATGTAAAAGCAAGCATACACACACACACACACACACACACACACACACACACACACACACACACAAACAAGGGCAAAGTAAGCTACTTGGAGATTAATCAGTGGAGAATGATCGGAACAGCAGGTTCTCCTGAGCTCCAGTGGCCAATTTTAATATGAAACTGGAGTAAACAAACTCACCTACTGTACTTTCCATGTTGCACATTCGGTTACTTACCATTGTCAAGGAAACCATTTCGTGGCCTTGTCATTTCCACGCTCGGCACAACAGGAGACAACCAATTTGCCTCTCTTCTTTGTGACAGCTGCAAAAACCAGTTTCTTCTCCTCTGAAAAGGAACTAAAAGGGGGGGAAAAAATAGGATGACTCTCCCTTATTTATCGGAATGGGGGAATGGGGGTTTCTTTTCCATCACTGCAAAATGAGGAGAGCGTGACAGGTTTTGTTTCCACCGAAACACAAATGCTCACACTTTCGAGCTTAATTGCCCGCTAAGTAGAAGGCTGTTAAATCTGAACGGTAAGCCAAAGAACAGTTGAAAAATCACAAGAAAAAAACATTGGCTAGTTTTCTTTTAAGATCTGGCAGAGCTATTTTGTCCCGAAATTCAAGGAGATAATTTGCTTCTGAAATTTCAGTCCAAAGGAATAATAGAATAACAAAGTTGGGAGGATACCATGGAAGTCTTCTAATCCAAGTTCTCAGTATCGGGAAATTTTTCCTTAAATTCCAAGTTGCTTCTTTCCTTGATTAGTTTCCACCCATTGCTTCTTATCCTGTTTTCAGGTGCTTTGGAGAATAGCTTGACTCCCTCCTTTTCGATGGCAGCCCTTTGGGAGAACAAGGTTTTTGTTCCCTGTTGTGAAAAATCAGCAAAAAAAAAAAAAAAGCTATGAAATTTCAAAAAAAGCCAATGCAAACTCTCAATGCATTGAGGGAGCTCAACCAATCTCATTGCACATACGTTATCCACTGACAATAAATATTTGAATTGAATTCAATGGAGGGATAGCAGCCAGATCACGTGAAAGGTTTTAACAGATTAACAGAGCTGGAAGGGATCTTGTCGGTCATCTAGTCCAGCCCTCCCAGCCAAGCAGGAGACCTATATTATTTTTGATAAATGGCCATCCGGTCTCTTCTTAAAAACCTCCAATGATGAAGCATCCACAACTTCTGGAGAATAACTGTTCCACTAGTTAATTGTCCTCATTGTTATAAATTAATTCCAGGTTGAATCTCTCCTTGTTCAGTTTCCATCCATTGCTTCTTGTCCTGTCTTCAGGTGCTTTGGAGAATAGATTGACCCCCTTCCTCCTCTCTGGGGCAGCCCTTCAAATATTGGAAGATGCTCTCCTGTCTCCCCTGGCCCTTTTCTTCACTAGACTAGCCAGGCCCAGTTCCTGCAACCGTTCATCGTATGTTTTAGCCTCCAGTCCCCTAATCATCTTTGTTGCTCTTCTCTGCACTCTTTCTAGAGTCTCCACATCTTTTTTACATTGTGGTGACCATAAAGGTGAAGAATGCCTTGAGCTCAATCAATGATCTTTCATCCATTTGCTGATGTTTCTTTCTTCCTCTCCTGGAAGGGTTCCTTAGAGAAGTGAATCACATGATTTCGCCACCCAGGATCAGCCTCATCAGGTAGACAGGACCAAAACAGCTTACTTATGTTCCAGTTATTTTTAATTGAAGTTGGCTGGAATCACACAATCTCATAAGGGCTGGCTAAAGCATGGTAACCGTGAGAGGAATCTAAGTCAGTGGTGGGTTGCTACCAGTTCTCGCCGGTTCGGGTAAATCAGTAGCGGCGGCAGCAGGAGGCCCCGCCCACCTGCCCGGACGTCATCAAATAAGATCTGCGCATGTTCAGAAGTGAGTGAATCGGTAGCAAAGGTAAGTGAAACCCACCACTCATCTAAGCGTCCTCAGGAACCCCCAATTAGATAGGAGCCAGCTGTGTGCAACAGCTGCCAAAAAAGCCAACACAGTTCTAGGCTGCATTAACAGAGGGATGGAATCAAGATCAGGTGAAGTGTTAATACTACTTTATAAGGCCTTGGTAAGGCCACACTTGGAATATTGCATCTGGTTTTGGTCGAAAAAAATGTTGAGACCCTAGAAAGAAGGCAGAGAAGAGCAACAAAGATGATCAGGCTAAACTGTATGATGAACGGTTGGGGGGAAATTGGGAATGTCTAGTCCAGGGATCTGCAACCTTAAATACTCAAAGAGCCATTTGGATCCGTTTCCCACAGAAAAGAAAACACCGGGAGCCACAAAACCTGGGTGGGCGTGGCCAGCTCAATGTCACTCACTTCCACCGGTCACATGACCCCCCCCCCCCAGCCATGCCTACCCAGCCAGTCATTAGGGCAGAGAACCAATTGTTAAAAAATAGTGGGAACCACGAACTCCTTTTGACATCTCTCTCTCTCCCCTCCCTTCCTCCCTCTCTCCTCCTCTCTCTATCTTTCTCTCCCCCTCTCTCTGTATCTCTCTGTCTCTGCCCTGGCTGCTTCTTTATTCCCCCCCTGTCACCTTTACCTTCTCAGGCCAGGCAAGGAGTGGCTGGGAGGGGAGGGCGAGGGGCGGGGCCAGTCAGTGGTGGGATCACCTGATAGGAAGCCACAGCAGAGGGCCCAAAGAGCCACATTCGGCTCTGGAGCCACAGGTTGCTGACCCCTGGTCTAGTCTAACCAAGAGAAGGACTAGGAATGACATGATAGCAATCTTCCAAAATTTGAGGGGTTGCCACAAAACAAAGGGGATTGACTTATTCTTCAGAAGACCAAGGCAAGAAGTGATGGATGGAAGTCCCAAAGGTGTTTTTTCAAGTGGGAACTGGACTTCCTTGTGCCATATGTTTCTGACGGGGTTGTTTTGTACATCGTACAAAAATGTACATTGGGGAAACAAAACTACCACTTCAGAAACGCATGGCACAACACATGAGAATGAACCCATCAGGAGAAGATTCAGCAATCCGACTGCATTTGAATGACAAAAGCTATTCTTTTGAAGACTGCAATGTCCACATTTTGGACAAAGAGGACCACTGGTTTGAAAAAGGGGGGGGGTCAAAGAGGCCATCTGTGTCAAAATTGAACAGCCCTCTCCCAACAGAGGGGGAGGGATACATCCTCATCTATCTCCAGTCTACAACACAAGTCCTTTCAGCAGCTCCAAGAAGGCCTCCACACCCATTTCCACCACGCAGGTGACCTTGAGGACACAGGTAAACCTCCAAATGGCCTCAACAATTCTCTAAAAGGATGCAAATGACCAGCTGTCTCTGCAAGGAGTATGAATCCTTCCATTCCTCACCATCCCATCCAGCCAGAGCTGAAGAAGCTTCTTGGATGAGAAGAGAAATGTCTTCAAAGAAAAACAAAGGATGTCCAGTTGCCTCTTGAAAAAAAAAAGGCACTTTTGGGATATCTGTGACCTGGATGACTGAAAATCTCCATAGGCAGTGAGTCTATGGTTGTTAAAGGGAAGAAGGAAGGAGAAATTTTCTGACAGAACAATTAATCAGTGGAAGAGTTTGTCTCCAGAAGTTGTGGAGGCTCCATCAGTCCTTCTCCTCCTCCACCTCCTCCTCTCCGCAAATCCCCCTCTCTTCTAGCTCTGATGATGTTACCAAGCTGGGTTATGAAACACCTCCAAGAAAACCATTAAGCTCAGAGACCACCAAGGACCTCACAGTTCACCCCTGAAATATAGAGACTAGGCTAACCTTTAAAGCTTATTACGGATCCCAAGCTTTTTTTCCCTATCTTTCAGAGTATTTTTGTTCTACAGCAGAGGGACTCTGATTGACAGATTCACTCTTCTCTGGAAAGCCTAATTACAATGATTTTGTGTGTTCTGAATGCTTGGGCTTGCAACGTTGCTGAACAGCCTCCCATTGAGGGTGTGGCAAGGCAGATAAGCAGCAGCTTTTAATTTTTCTCCTGTCCGTATTTTGCCTTTTTAAGAGCTGAGCCCTGCCCTGCCAGAAAGAGATTTTTTTAATCTTTATTTATTGATTGATTAGATGGGCACCAGTTGCTTTGCTACAAAACTATGTGCTCGGGCTTGATGAATTGACACTTGCAGCCCGCTTGCAGACACTTGCAACTTTTAATGTAGAATGTGTAACTCCGTAACATCAGAATGTGTTAATATAATGCAACTGGCCAGTTGGAACAAAGGGGCAGCATCCATCGGTATTAATCTGGCTAGCATCCTGTCTGTGTGTGCGAGAGTTGAGGGGTGTTTGGAAACTCAAACAGTATTTGCTGTGTGAGCAAGAAGGAGACAGGAAGGAGGCTGGGCGTGGCTTAGCTCAGGTGTTCTGTAGTAAAGCTGCTGGCTGCTGTGAAAGTAAAACTGAAAGTGAAACTCCTCTCCTCTGCTTGTGTTTTGCATTTGGAACAGATTTCTTTTCAGGTGGGGAGTGGGAATAGAACTCCTTAGCATCAGAGCGTGTTAATCATAATATAGGAAATACTAATGCTCTGATGGTCATTTCGAAAAATCCTTTCTTAGTGAGTACCTAGAAGCCAAGAAGAACATACGTGACAAATTTCAAGCATGTAGGCTTTACAGTTCTGGAGATTTCGTGATTAATGCCTGAGTGGTTTTCACTTTTATATATATATATAGATTAAGTTCAAGTTGATTGACTAAAGATTAAATTAACAGAAGAAATAACAGAATAACCAAGTTGGAAGGGACCTTGGAGATCTTCTAGTCCAACCCCCTTTTCAAGCAGGAGAACCTGTACCATTTCAGACAAATGGTTGTCCAGCCTCTTCTTTATAACTTCCAGTGTTGGAGCACCCACAACTTTTGGATGCAAATTGTTTGATTAAATAAAGGTGTTGACTTCAACTCCCAGAATTCCCCAGCCTTGAGAAAAACTATTATAAAAAAACCCTTCCTTCCTTCCTTCCTTCTTCCTTTTCTCCCTTCCTCTCTCCTTTCCTTTCTTCTTTCTCTCCCTCCCTCCCTTCCCCCTCCCTCCCTTCTTTCCTTCCTTCCTTCCCTGCTTCCTCCCCTCCCCCTCCCCTTCCTTCTCTTCCTCCCTCCTCTCTCTCCTTTCCCCCCTCCCTCCCATCTTTCCTTCCTTTCTTCTCTCCTTCCTTCTCTCCCTCCCTCCTTCCTTCTCCGCTTTCCTTTCTTCCTTCCTTTCATCTTTCCTTCCTTCCCTGCTTCCTTCTCATCCTCCCCTCCCCCTCTCCTTCCCTTCCATCCTTCCATCTCTCCGCCTCCCACCCTCCCTCCCTCCCTTCTTTCCTCCCTTCCTTCTCTCCTTCCTTCTCTCCCTCCCTCCTTCCTTCTCTGCTTTCCTTTCTTCCTTCCTTCCATCTTTCCTTCCTTCCCTGCTCCCTTCTCATCCTCCCCTCCCCCTCTCCTTCTCTTCCATCCTTCCATATCTCCACCTCCCACCCTCCCTCCCTCATTTCTTTCCTTCCTTCCTTCTCTCCTTCCTTCTCTCCCTCCCTTCTCTGCTTTCCTTTCTTCCTTCCTTCCATCTTTCCTTCCTTCCCTGCTTCCTTCTCATCCTCCCCTCCCCCTCTCCTTTCCTTCCATCCTTCCATCTCTCCGCCTCCCACCCACCCTCCCTCCCTTCTTTCCCCCCTTCCTTCTCTCCTTCCTTCTCTCCCTCCCTCCCCCCTTCCTTCTCTGCTTTCCTTCCTTTCTTCCTTCCATCTTTCCTTCCTTCCCTGCTTCCTTCTCATGCTCCCCCCCCCTCTCCTTCCCTTCCTTCCCTTCCATCCTTCCATCTCTCCGCCTCCTATCCTCCCTCCCTCCTTTCGTTCCTTCCCTCCCCCCTCCCTCCCTCCCTCTAAGAAGTTCAAAACTACAGGCTGCAGGATGGACTCTCTGTGCTACAATTGCAGGTGACATTGTCAGGGAGAAATGTAGCGTGGCACCCAGCAACCTCTGTGCCTCCCATTTCAATTCTGGCTAAAGATATATATATATATGTATAAATATTGCAAACAAAACCACATGCTGGTTTTAGAAACCAGATCCTTTATTCCTCGTATGCTCCTGGGCCCTGCATACAGCCAGAGGCGTTTCTTGAAAATCGAAAACATTTCAAAGTTACAACTCAATGGAGAAAGAAAGCATGGAAGGAAAAATCAGAACTCTCATTCTTTATTGTTTTTCTGCAAGGAAGAATCTGGGCTTTGCCACTGAGAAGAAAGCTTGATTTTATTCCTCTGCTCGGCTGTTGCTTTACACGTAGTCCTCAGCTTACAACAAAATCATTTAATAACCGTTCAAAGTTACAAAAACACTGAAGACCCCTTTTCACACTTACAACCGTTGCCCCAGGGATCAAAATTCAGATGCTTGGCAGATGACTCATATTTACGACGGTTGCCGTGTCCCAGGTCACGTGATCTGCTTTTGCGACCCTCTGACAAGCAGCGTCCATGGGGAATCCTGACCCGCTTTACAACCATTTGACTCACTTAACAACCGCAATGATTCACGACATCCGTGGCAAGAAAGGTCGTAAAATGGGTGAAAGTTCACTTAACAACCGCCTCACTTAACAACAGAAATGTTGGGCTCCGTTTCGGTCGTAAGTCGAGGACTACCTGTACTGGATTTCTGTGTTCTGTCCCGATCTCATGGCTGGTATCAACGATCCAGATAGGAAAAAGAAAATGATTGTTATTAGTACTTGACAGTCCAATTAAAATGCAGGCGGCAGGAGAAAGAATCAAAATAAATTAGCAGCCTTCCAAGAGACCGAAAATGCCTGCAGAAAAGCTGGTTTCTAATAAAGGAGGGGAGGGGGCTGCCTTGATCTCTGCAAGGGGGGAGGGGGCTGTTCAGGAACTTCAGTGCTGCCTTTGAAAAACAGAGATTTGGAAAATAGCAGAGTGATAAGGAAGGCCAAGTAATTCCAATTCAGCCATGAGCCTCTGGCCGGGGCTTCTCTATCTATATTTGCATGGAACGGATCAGAGAGAGAAGAAGAAAGGAAGGAAGGAGGGAGGGAGGGAGAGGAAGAGTGGGGGAGAGGGAGAAGGAGAGGGAGGGTGGCAGAGGAAGGGAAGGGAAGGAGGGGAGAGAGAGTGAGAGCGGGAAAGACAAAGAAGAAAAGTGGGAGAGAGAGGGAGGGAGAGAGGGGAGGGAGATGAGAGAGAAGGAGACAGAGAGAGAGAAGGTGGGAGGAGGGAGGGAGGAAGAGAGAAGGGGAAGGAGAGTGGGAGAGGAGAGAGGGAGAGGAAAAGGGAAATGGGGGAGGGAGGGAGGAAGAAAGGAATGAGGGAGGGAGAGAGGTAAGGAGAGGAGGAGTGGGGGAGAGGGAGAAGTAAAATGAGAGATAGAGGGAGGATGGCAGAGGAAGGGAAGGAGGGAAGAGAGAGAGTGAAAGAGGGAAAGAAAAAGAGGAAAAGTGGGAGAGGGAGGGAGGGAGAGAGGGGAGGGAGATGAGAGAGAAGGAGAGAGATAAAGAGAAGGTGGGAGGAGGGAGGGAGGAAGAGAGAAGGGGAAGGAGTGGGAGAGGAGAGAGGGAGAAGAAAAGGAAAATGGGGGAGGGAGGGAGGAAGAAAGGAATGAGGGAGGGAGAGGGGTAAAGAGAGGGAGAGTGGGGGAGAGGGAGAAGTAAAATGAGAGATAGAGGGAGGATGGCAGAGGAAGGGAAGGGAAGGAGGGAAGAGAGAGAGTGAGAGAGGAAAAGTGGGAGAGGGAGGGAGGGAGAGAGGAAGAGAGATGAGAGAAGGAGACAGAGATAGAGAGAAGATGGGAGGAGGGAGGGAGGAAGAGAGAGGGGGAAGGAGAGTGGGAGAGGAGAGAGGGAAAGGGAAATGGGGGAGGGGACAGAAGAGAGGGGCGGGAAGGGAGAGGAGAGAAAGATGTAGAGGGAAAGAGGAAGAGAGAGGGAGAAAGGGGGAGAGAGAGAGATGAAAAGAGAGGGGGTGGTGGGAGAAGCAGAATAGGAGAGAGAGAAAGAGGGAAAGAGGAAAAGAGGGAGAGAAAGAGGGGGGGACAGAGAAGCCTAAAGAATAGTAATCTAATCAACTGGCAAAGATCCAAGGGCTTTTAAGTCTGTTCCTGCATCTAAATGGTGAATATATTTACAGGTTGAGAAAACCACAATGGCCGCAGGACTCAACCGGAGTTGGCAGGCAGTCAGAGAAAGGGGAAGGAGGGGGGAAAGGGAAGGAAGGAAAAGGAAGAGAAGGAGAGAAATAAAAGAGAGGGAGGGAGGAAGAGAAGCGAGGGAGGAGAGAAGAAAGGGGGAGAGGAAAGAAACAAGGGAGAGAGGGAGGGGAAAAGGAGGGGGAGAGAGGTAGAAGAGAAGAAGGAAAAAATAAAGAGGGAGAAGAGGAGAGAGAAAGTGAGAGGAAAAGGAGAATAGAAAAAAGGGAGGAGAAAAGAAGAGGAGAGAGATAGAAGAGAGGAAGGAAAAGTGAAGGAGAGAGTGAGGGAGAGGGAGAGAATGAAGAAGAGGGAGAAGGAGAGGGAGTAAGGGAAGAAGAGGGAGAAGGAGAGGGAGGGATAGGACGGAAGAAAAGGAGTGGACGAGAGAAAAGTGGAAGGAAGGCAGAAAAGAGATACAAGAGAAGGAAGAAGAAAGGGAAGAATGAGGAAAAAAGGGAGAGAGGAATTGAAAGGGTGGGATTGAGGGAAAAAGGAAGAGTTAGGGACAAGGGAGAAGAGAGAGGAAAGGAGGGAAAGAAAGAAAGAAAGAAAGAAAGAAAGAAAGAAAGAAAGAAGGAAGGAAGGAAGGAAGGAAGGAAGGAAGGAAGGAAGGAAGGAAGGAAGGAAGGAAGGAAGGAAGGAAGGAAAGTGGGTGGGTGCAAAGAGTGAGAGCATTGGCCACCCCGGCATCCATTTTGTCATTGTGCCCACGAAGCCGCTTGGCACGCAATGCTCCATTTTAGCCACCACGGGTAAAACTCTCATCTGCAAACAGATCACAGACTTTTGCAAAACCCTCCATACTGGCAGCTTTCTGCTAGTCGTTTTAAATTTTCATTTTCTCTCCCTTTCTCTAGGCTGCCCAGACAAGACTCTTTCCCAAGTTCGTTGATATTCATGCCATCAACGGCCCATCCAGAAGCCTGGGGTTTTTTTTTTAAATTTATCATTGCTATTTCAAGTTGCTTAAACCAAACACATTTGGTTTAAGCTTTTCTGGCAAAACTTCAGCCCTGGGGAATGTTGGCAAATTTAGCCAACGATGCTGCCAAAAATGGGGGAGGTGGAGGGGGGGGAATGGGAGATGTTATTCTCCCACCAAACATATTCCTAGGTTTGGGTTTTTGCTTCTGGCAGGAACTGGATGCTCAAAACATTTGCAAATACAGTAGTCCTTGACTTACAAAAGTGCATTTAGTGACAATTCAAAGCTATAACAGCACTGAAAAAGGTGACTTATGACCATTTTTCACACTTACGACCGTTGCAGCGTCCCCAGGGTCACGTGATCAGAATTCAGATGCTTGGCAGATGACCCATATGTAAGACGATTGCCGTGTCCTGAGGTCATACGATCCCCTTTTGCAAGCGTCTGACTAGCCAACTCAATGGGGAAGGCAGATTCACTTAACAACCGTGTTACTAATTTAATAGCTACAGTGACTCACTTAACAACTGTGGCAAGAAAGGTCCTAAAATGAGGCAAAACTCACTTACCAAGAAATTACACTGAGCAAGAGAAAGTTTGGGCTCAACTGTTGTCATAACTCGAGGACAACCCTGTATATTTTTGATGAAATGTGAGATGCCAGGCTTTTTTTTCTCTACCCAAGTTTCTAGTCCCTAATTTCCTACCCAAGTTTCTAGTCCCCAATTTCCTTGGCTTCAATCCTCCTCATCTCTTTATCCAAGAATTCAGCATACTTTCACATGAGATGGAAGGTTATACAAATACAATAAGTGGAAAAATAAATAAATAAATAAATAAAATAATCCTACAGGTACTCCTCGACTTACAACCACAATGAGACTTCACCCTGAGTCACATTTTATATACTTTAGCAATCAAGTGGTCATCTCCAGAACATGAATGAAAGTCCTGTTCAGATTTAGTTCCTGTGAGAACAAAGCTTTCTTTTTAACCAAGTTTAAATCTTTCAGAAATTATGTCATAATTAAACCAATCATAAGCAAATCCTTCACTTACTAATTGTTCTCTTTATCTTAAATCCCTCCTCTTCAAATATCAATATGCATCCATTTGCATTCTGATATCACCTCTGTTCTATGTAATGCTTCACAGGACGATAGACTAAGTGGCATTTTATCAGCTAATCTTTTACATTTAACACCAAACACATCCAATCAATTGCCTAATAGCAGAAAATCTTAAAACCAGGGTTAACGTTCACTTTGTCATATCACAAATAGGCATCCCACCGAGTGGTGAAATCCAACTTTTTTTACTACCGGTTCTGTGGGCATGGCTTGATGGGCATAGCAGGGGAAGGATACTGCAAAATCCCCATTCCCTTCCCATTCCTGGGGGAAGGGTATTGCAAAATCTCTATTCCCACCCCACTCTGGGGCCAGCCAGAGGTGATATTTGCCAGTTCTCCAAACTACTCAAAATTTCCGCTACCGGTTCTCCAGAACCTGCTAGATTTATTTATTTATTTATTATTTCAACTTATATACCGCCCTTCTCCCCGGGGGGGACTTCACCCCCGATCCCATCAAAATCTCAAACCAGAACCCTCAAGGTCTTAACAGTCTTGATTTTTAAAGAAAACAAAACAAAACTTTAAAGACTGCCTCTATCTTATAGCAGTTTATATCTAATTCTGGGTTGTTGTTTTTATTTTGCCAAATAAATTTAGATATAGCTTTCTGCCACTGTTTAAAAGAGGAATCTCCAATCAATTTCGGTATAGTCTGAAATAGAAATAACATTCTAGGTAGTGCATTCACTTCAGTTACTGCAATTCTTCCTATTAATGACAAATCCAATTTTAAACCTTCTCCCTCTTTATATTCTCCTTACTTTCAATCTTCTCCTCTTTCTCCTTCTTCTTCTCTTCCTTGCCTTTCTTTTTTCTTCCTTTTCCTTTTCCTTCCTTCTTTTCTTCTCTCCTTCCCCTTCCCCTTGTCTATTTTCTCCTTCTCTTCTTTCTCCATCCTCCTCCTTCCCCTCTTCATCTTCCTTCTTCTCATCCACTTCCTTCTTGTCTCTTTTCTTTTTCCTTTTGCTGCTCCTCTTTCTCCTCCTCCTCTTCCTCTTTCTTCTCCTCCTTGTCTATCTTCTCTTTCTCCTCCTCCCCCTCCATCTTTTTTCTTCTCCTCCTCCCCCCACCCTTTGTCTGTCTTCTCCTTCCTCTTTTTTTCTTCCTCTTTCTCTTTAGAAAAACTGGTTGAAACTGAGAAGGAAGGAGAAGAAAAAAGAGGAAAAAAGTGAGAATGAAAACGGGCTGGTTTTGGAAGGACACTTCTCTTTCCTAGCTGAGGTTCAAAATCCTGGCATGTTTATAGCTTCAGAAGCAGACATCCAATTATGCTGAATTGGATCACCAGCCTCCCAAGGTAAAGATGTGTCCCTTTCAATATTGTCAGGTTTTCTGTGTCACCAGAATCAAAAGCTACCCTGATATTAGACCTTGGTAGTTGTTGTTGTTTTTCCTCCCTGGATGAGTTTGTCAGTGTCGTGATTTACATTTTCCTGCATACAAATGATAAATGTGTCAAGTCCTATTTTCCAGGCTGCTGAAAATAGAATTATTCATCCAAAGGGGACAGCAGAGGTGAGTGATTAAAAAATTGGTATTGGTCTGATTTGATCGGGGTGCAATATTTGGGGGGGTGGGGTGGGAATATTCTGTATTCTTCCATGTTCGGTGGAAGTTGTGTCCCAGAGTCTGCCAAGACTTGGGTGGAAGGCAACACAAATGTGTGATTTTGTCCCCAAAAGTAAGAGAAAGGGAATATAGAGGCCGCGGCAGAGGCGGAAGAGGAGGAGGAGGAGGAAAGAGGAGGAGATGGATGGATGGAAGAGGAAGAGGAGGAGGAGGAGGATGGGAGAGGAAGAGGAGGAGGAGAGAGGAGGAGGAGAAAGATGGAAGAGGAGAAGGAAAGAGGAGGAGGAGGATGGAAGAGGAGGAGGAGGATGGAAGAGGAAGAGGAAGAGGAGGATGGAAGAGAAGGAAGATGGAAGAGGAGGAGAAGGATGGAAGAGGAGGAGAAGGATGGAAGAGGAAGAGGAGGAAGATGGAAAAGAAGAAGAAGGAGGAGGAATATAGACCAGGGGAAGATGAGCAAGAAGGAGGTGAAGAAGAGGGAGAACATAATAAGGAGAAGAAGAAAAAAAAGCCAAAGAGGGGAAGTGGGAGGAGAACATAGACAAGGAAGAGGGAGAAGAAGATTGTAGGGAATGGAAGAAGAGGAGGAGGAGGAGGGATGGAAGAGGAGGAAGAGGATGGAAGAGGAAGAGAAGGATGGAAGAGGAAGAGGAAGATGGAAGAGGAGAAGGATGGAAGAGGAGGAGGAGGAAGATGGAAAAGAAGAAGGAGGAGGAGGAATATAGACCAGGGGAAGATAAGCAAGAAGGAGGTGAAGGAGAGGGAGAACATAATAAGGAGAAGAAGAAGAAAAAGCCAAAGAGGGGAAGTGGGAGGAGAACATAGACAAGGAAGAGGGAGAAGAAGATTGTAGGGAATGGAAGAAGAGGAGGAGGAGGAGGGATGGAAGAGGAAGAAGAGGATGGGAGGATGGAAGAGAAGGAGGATGGAAGAGGAGGAGAAGGATGGAAGAGGAAGAGGAAGATGGAAGAGGAGAAGGATGGAAGAGGAGGAGGAGGAGGATGGAAGAGGAGGAGGAGAAGGAGGAATATAGACCAAGGGAAGATAAGCAAGAAGGAGGTGAAGGAGAGGGAGAACATAATAAGGAGAAGAAGAAAAAAAGCCAGAGGGGAAGGAAGAGGAGAACATAGACAAGGAAGAGGGAGAAGAAGATTGTAGAGAATGGAAGAAGAGGAGGAGGAGGAGGAGGGAAGAGGAAGAGGAGGAGAAAAGAGGAAGAGGAGACGTTTCAAGAGACCCTTCAACTGAAACTTTCCTTTACATCACACACTTCCAGGGGATCACTCCTTTATTCCTGCCCTTACCCTGGTGACCTGAAAATATTGTTTTTCATAAAAAGGAAGACATAATTAAGGCTGGCTCTTTAGAATGATGCAAAGGACGAATCCTCACAAGATAAGGACCTTCTCTGAAATTGGCTCAATAGTAGTAATTGTGAGAAGGATCTTGGGAATCCTATTGGACAATCACTTGAATGGGAGCCAGACAGGTGCTGCAGCTGCCCAGAAAAAGTCAATGCGATCCTAGCCTGCATTAACAGAATTTGTTAAGTGAATTTCGCTCCATTTTACAACCTTTCTTGCCACAGATGTTAAGTGAATCCCTACCTTGGGTATTTTAGTCACTAAGTGAATCTGGATTCCCCCATTGAGTTTGTTCATTGGATGGTTGCAAAAGGAGATCCCATAACCCCATGCAACCGTCATAAATATGGGTCAGTTGTCCCATATTTTGATCACATAAGCACCGGGATGCTGCTGCGGTCATAAGTGTGAAAAATGGTCATAAGCCACTTTTTTCAGTGCCGTTGTAGCTTTGAATGGTTACTAAATGAACCGTTGTTAGTTGAGGACTACCTGCGGTAACTTTTTGGTCCTTCCAATGCCACAATTCAAGGATTTGATGTGCGATATAAGCAGTGGTGGGATTCAAGTAATTGAACAACCGGTTCTCTGCCCTAATGATTTCTTCCAACAACCAGTTTGCCAAACTGCTCAGAAAGTTAACCACCGGTTCACCCGAATTGGAGCGAACTGGCTGAATCCCACCACTGGATATAGAGCAGAAATTACACCCACTTCTTGAATCCCTCATCCTTCAATAAATGAAAAAATGTCATTAATGCGCCCACCCCCCCCGTGTTTAATGACCGGGGAGAAAAAGCAGTAGAAGAAAAATACTCAAGATATTATTCCTGCACAATGCAATGAAGGAGCAATTTCTCCAAGAGGTCTTTAATAATACCGATATCACTCAGTCAATCAAATCTCGATTGCGGTCATAAAACCAGCATGGAATAGAGATCAGGCAGGCTGTTGCAACAAAGCAGATGATACCACTCTAATGGCAGAAAGCGAAAAGATTTAGAACTAAGGAGCCTCTTAATGCGGGTGAAGAAGGAGAGTGCAAAAGTTGGCTTGAAACTCAACATTAAGAAAACTAAGATCATGGCATCCGGCCCTCTCAATTCCTGGCCAATAGATGGGGAAGAAATGGAGGTAGTGACAGATTTTATTTTCCTGAGCTCCAAGATCGCCGCAAATGGGGACTGCAGCCAAGAAATTAAAAGATGCTTGTTCCTGGGGGGGAAAGCTATGGCAAATCTAGACAGCGTACTAAAAAGCAGAGACATCACCCTGCCAACAAAAGTGCGTATAGTCAAGGCGATGGTTTTCTCAGTTGCAATGGATGGCTGGGAAAGTTGGACCATAAGGAAGGCTGAGCGCCAAAGAATGGAGGCCTTTGAACTCTGGTGCTGGAGAAGACTCCCGCGAGTCCCTTGGATGCAAGGTGATCCAACCGGTCAGTCCTAGAGGAGATCAACCCTGACTGCTCTTGAGAAGGCCAGATCCTGAAGAGGAAACTCAAATACTTTGACCATCTAATGAGAAGGAAGGACTCCCTGGACAAGAGCCTAATGCTGGGAAAGATTGAGGGCAAAAGAAGAAAGGAAGTTTGACCAAGATGGTATCTCTAAGCAAATTTGGAATAAATGGGCTCATTTATTCCCCAGAGCCTTTTCCTGAAGCATCATTTTTCACATTAATGTCTTCTTCTACTGTCCTAGTGCTTAAACCAATATTTCTCAATCTCAGGAACTCAATGATAGCAATAGCACTTAGACTTATATATTCCTTCACAGTATTTTATAGCTCTCAAGCAGTTTACAGAGTCAGCCTATTGTCCCCAGAAATCTGGGTCCTCATTTTACCTACCTCAAAGGGATGGAAGGCTGAGTCAACCTTGAGTAGTGAGAATCAAACTGCTGGCAGTCAGCAGAATTAGCCTATAGTACTGCATTCTAACCACTGGGCCACCACGGAAGGAAGGAAGGAAGGAAGGAAGGAAGGAAGGAAGGAAGGAAGGAAGGAAGGAAGGAAGGAAGGACTAGCACTTAGACTTATATTCCACTTCACAGTGCTCTACAACTCTCTCTAAGCGGTTTACAGAGTCAGCATTTTGCCTCCAAAAATCTGGGTCCTCATTTTAGCCACCTCGGAAGGACGAAAGGCTGAGTCAACCTTGAGCCTGGTGAGATTCGATCTGCCAAACTGCTGGCAGCCGGCGATCAGCAGAAGTAGGCTGCAGTACTGCACTCTAAGCACTGCGCCACCACAGCTCTTATTGTGGTGTGATGCGTGAACTTGGCCTAACCACTCTCCGTTTTTAGTGTTAAATTTTAATCTGTTTTAAATTATTTGGGGTGTTTTAATTCTGTCTGGGCCAAATTTATTTAATCTGTTTTTAGTTGGTTTTAAATTTTGTATTTATGTATTTTTATTGTTGGCTGTACACCGCCCTGAGTCCTTCAGGAGTAGGACGGTATATAAATCCAATAAAATAAAATAAAATAAATAAATAAACTGCAACTCCCTGAATTCCTGCGCCAGCCTGCTAGCTGGAAAATTCCGGGAGTTGAAGTCCTTGCATGCTGACTAGGGAATTCTTGAACTCCATTGCATGCTGGCTGAGGAATTTGGGGAGCGGATCCATGCCAGGTCATTAAGGAATGCTGGGAGCTCCAGACATCTTCAAACTACCAAGGTTGTGAAACCCTGGTTAAAATGATACAAGGAGCAAATGCAACCTATGTTCTTTCTACAGGTAATCCTTGACTTACAACTGTTCATTTACTGACCACTCAACGTTAGAACAGCACTGTAAAAAGTGACTTATGACCATTTTTACGACTGTTACAGCATCCCCATAGTCAAGTGATCAAAAATTGGATGCCTGGCAACTGACTTACAATTATAATGGGTGCCATATCCTGGAGGGGTCACACAATCTCTTTTTCTGACTTTCTGACAAGCAAAGTCCATGAGGAAGCCAGATTCACTTAACAATTGTGTGACTAATTTAACTAATTAACCGTGTGACTAATTTAAAAGCCTTGGTGGTGCAGCAGACTAAAGTACTGTTAAGTAACACCAGCTGCCTACAATTACTGCGAGTTCGAATCTCCCCAGGCTCAAGGTTGACTCAGGCTTCCATCCTTCCGAGGCAGGTAAAATGAGGACCCGGATTGTGGGGGCAATAAGCTGACTTTGTATAAAAAAGAACACCGCTTAGGAGGGGCCGAAAGCCCTACTAAGCAGGTATATACAAAAATATGAAGGCTATTGCTTAATGCATTGTAAGCCGCCCTGAGTCTCCGGAGAAGGACGGCATATAAATTGAACTAATAAATAAATAAATAAATAAATAAACAACTGCAGGAGTTGTTTATTGGCAAGAAAAGTTGTAAAACTCACTTAGCAAATGAAATTTTTGGGCTCAATTGTGGTTGCAAGTCGAGGATTAAGTGTGCTCCTAGATGCAATGAAAAAGAAAATTTCAAAATTTAGGCAGCATGTAAAAAAAAATATTTTAAAAATATTTTTAATTTTAAAAAAGGTTATTGTTATGATATTGGTGTAATTTCAGGACATCAAGTGGGTCCTACTCAGAATGGCAGTGAACAATTCTCAATTGCTTGGCCGCACAATTCCTAATTCTACTTTGTGGCCTTCAGGAGTGGAGTGGAGAGCTGGTCTCTGACAGAAGGCCACTTGAAGAGGCTAGAAGCATTTGAAATGTGGATTTTACGTATAAATTGGGTTGACAAAATCAGAAATGAGGAGGTGATAAGCCGCCTGGGAAAGCCAAGGGAAACCATCAAAACCATCAAAAAGCGAAAGTTAGAATATTTTGGACATGTGATGCCACACCTGGAAAAATACAACAGTCTTCATGTAACTCTCCAGAGAAAGATCGAAGGCAAAGGAGGTCCAGGAAGAAGAACATCATGGCTTCAAAATCTAAGGGGCCGGTTTGGACAAAACTCAACAGCACTTTTTCATGTGGCTGTTGATAAAAATAGGATCACCAACATCCGATGACAGATGTGGAAGAAGAGGAAGGAGAAGGAGAAGAAGAGGAAAAGGAAGAGGAAGAGAAAGAGGAAGAAGAGGAAGAAGAAGAAGAGGAAGAAGAAGAAGAGGAAGAAGAAGAAGAGGAAGAAGAGGAAAAAGGAGGAGGAGGCCTTCAAGACATCTAACAGCACAATTTGAAAACAAAATTGCGATTATTTTGTACTAGTATTCTCTCCCCACTTTAAATCAAAGAAACTTAGATTTACGAAAATCATTAAGTTAACAATTCTGGTGGTCCTCGACTTATGACCATTTGTTGAATGACGGTTTTGAAGTTGCGATGCACACACACACATACCCCAAAAGAAAATGATTTGCAACCAACCCATCCTCAAAGTTAGGATCGTCACACCGCCCTTGTGATCTTGTGGTTGCGGTTGTTCGGACCCCATTTATGATAGTTGTAGCATGTTGAGGTAATGTGATCGCCATTTGTGACCTTCCCAACCAGCTTCTGGCAAGTAAAGTTAAGTGGGGGAAGCCAGATTCACTTAACGAACTGTATGATTCACTTAGCAGCTGTGTGATTCGGTTAATGACCTGCTTGAGTCAGAGGTTGGCCTTTGGAGATGCCTTCAAAATATTTCAGAAACAAAATGCATGCTTCATTTGGAAAAACAAATGTTCTCCGTCCCCAAATTATCTTGTCTTTCACTACCATCCCCTAATTTGTCCATAAGCCACCTGGACTCACCCTTCCTGATTAATCCGTGGAGGGAAAATGCACAACCACACCCACACCCACAGTTATGACACTGTTATAAAAAAGAAAATGCATTTGATTTGTATGGCTTCTGTGAAAAAGGCTGGGAAACAGCTCAAGAAATTAAATTGTGTAGGCTTCCCCCACTGTGTTTGGGCTGTCTGTCTGTCTGTCTCTTATCTTTTTGTTTAGATATTGATCCATCCCTTATATTTATCATCTATCTGTCCATCCATCAAATCATCAATCCATCCATTCATCCATTTTGCTCTCTCCATCTACCTGTATAGATAGCTGGATAGCTATCCATTCATTCATCTATTCACCTTATATTTATCATCTATCCATCCGCCCATCCATCCATCCCTCTATCCGTCTTATATCCTCTCCTCTCCCTCCCTCTATATATCTGTCTGTCTAGGGAGCCATCCATCCAGCCACCCAACCATCATATATTTATCATCTGTCTTATCTATCTGTCCATCCATCCACTCAACCATCCATCTTTCTGTCACTCTATTCATATGCATATACAGAATATTTGTACTAGTATTTCTCAAACTCCAGAAATTTGAAGATGGGTGGAGTTGAACTCCCAGAGTTCCCCATCCAGTGTGCCAAGGTTGTGAAGTATTGATTGCCTCTGTCTCTCTGTTTCTTCATTTCTTTCAATATCTATCCATCATTCTTTCCCTATCTTGCTACTTCCTCTCTCTGTCTTTTCTCTCTCTCTCTCTCCATTTTATTTTATTTTTCTTTGTCACTCATCTCTCTCATGAATACTGTGTTCATTTTTTTTCACGCTCCGTATACCCATCTATCTGCCTCCGGAGAGAGACAGCAAAGGAAACAGCCGCAATATCCCAGTGCAAACCCCAAATCTGGAAGGCAGGAAATAGATTCCAGAGGAAAACGCACCCCTCCCTCTTTTTTGTCACTAAGCAACTGCAGCTCAGGGACCATCCCAAAGTCATTTGCCCAGCTGTTCTCAGGAATGTGATGCACATACTCACTCACCCAGCCAGCCAAATTTCAGAATAACAGAATGGGAAGGGGCCATGCAACCTTCTCCCCCCCCCCCACCCTCCTTCAAGCAGAAAACCCAATACCATTTCAGACAAATGGTTGTGCAATCTCTTCTCAAAACCCACAACTTCTAGAAGGAAGCCGTTCCCATGATGAATTGTTCTCAATGTCAGGAAATTTCTTCTTCATTCTGATTTGGTTGATTTCCTAGCTGAGGGATCAGTTCACAGTCCATCTGGAAAGAATGGAACTATTTTCCCGGATATCGCTCAGAATACAAGATGCCAGCTTCTTGTTGTGCATTAAAACTCACAGCCTGCCCTGAAACCAATGGTGCATTGTGTAATTCGACAGTCATCAATAAATGAAAGTCAGAATGGCATGATTTAACTCTACCAGCATCCAAATTCAGAGACAGGAGCCTTGAAAATGAATGGAAGAATCAAGCCAATTACTGGCCTTGTACCCCAGGCACTTACTATCGTGGTGGATCATGGCTTAACTAGCACAAAGCACAGCTGTTTGAAACTTAATGAGTTTACAATCCATTGTGTTAGCCCCGAGACCTGATTTACAAAGTTAGATCCGCACGCTTCTTTTCAGGTGGATAACAAGGATGGTTATTATTTATTTATACAGCTGTTTTATTTATTGATATCCATCCCACCTTTCATTATTTATTTTTTTAAAATTTTAAATATTTTATTAGTTTTATTTAAAAGTAAAACAATGGACATTGCTCAGCATCTCCAGTTTCTAACATTTGCGTCTAAATCAAGTGAATAAGTAATCAATTCCTTGATCTATATACAGATTTACTTATCTCCTATTTCATTATATACTGCTCAAAAAAATAAAGGGAACTCAGAAGACATCTGAGATCTGAATGAGTGAAATAGCCTTATTAAATACTTCGTTCGTTACATACAGTAGTTTATACACTGCTCAAACACCTAAAGGGAACACAAAACTACTGTATGCAATGAACAAAGTATTTAATAAGGCTATTTCATTCATTCAGATCTCGGATGTCGTCTGCTTGTGTTCCCTTTATTTTTTTTGAGCAGTGTATATCAAGTATGTAGTATTTTACTTCCTAAAGAACTATGCATGTATTTAATAAACCTATATTACATCCACAAATTCAATATACATTGAAATGTACATATTGATATACATTTCCAGACATTCGTTATCTCTTGCCTTTCATTATTTTTATAAACACCTCGAGGCAGAGAAAAACACACAATATTCTTTCCTCCTCCTATTTTCCCTACAACAGCAACCCTGTGAGGTGGGTTGGGCTGAGAGAGAGGGACTGGGCCCAAAGACAACTAGCTGGCTTGCATGCCTAGGGTGGGACTAGAACTCCCAGTCTCCTGGTGATCGGCCCAAGGTCACCCAGCTGGTTTTCCAGAAATAAAATGCTTCCTGTTCCACTGGTTAATTTTCCTCACTGTCAGGACGTTTCTCCTTGATTGGTTTCCATTGGTTGCTTCTTGCCCTGCCTTCAGGTGCTTTGAAGAATAGCTTGACCCCCTCCCCCCTTCTTTATGGCAGCCCCTCAAATATTGGAAGACTGCTACTGTCAGGGTTCCAAGTAACACCCCCAATGAAAGAAGACTCTGAGGCTTGGAGTTCCCCAAAGTTCCATTTTATTAGAGATGTCGTGTTGGCACGTCTGGGAAAACCCGAATCTGAAAGCTTCCAGGTTTTCCCCACCCAAAGGAAAATCCAAGCCCCTGCCCAGCACCCACATGCCCATCACATGGTCCAATGAAAACACCATCCCAACTGGAGAGGCCTCCCGATTCCAGCCCTCCAAGTGCAAGGTAGGATGTCCTTGACTTTCTGAGAAAGGAATGTTATTATGACTATAGATCACCCTGCCTCTATACAATCTCCACTCCCAGTTTCCCACAGTAGTAAATATGGCAGGCCTGTGCAAAAGATGGCTTCCTGGCCTGGCAGCTAGCATATCACGTAATTCTTCTTTTCTCTAGTCTAGCCAGTCTAGATTTACTTGGAAGGGCTGACGTCAATCTTGCAAATCTGAAAGTACAAATCCCCCACTGTCTCTTTTGCAGCCTCAGAGCTTAAAGAGGATTTAAGTCTCTTTCTCTGCCTGTTATGCAGCTGAGGGATATGCCTCCTCTTATCTAATCCTTCCAATCGTTCCCTGAGCAGGATCTATTTCCCTCTGCCTCCAAGAGTTGTTCCAAACTACCTGTTTGTATCTGAATAGAAAATAGCTAGGCTCCAGGTTGGAATAGATCTGCATTGGTTGGGTCCTTAATGATTTCTGAGCTTGGTGCTTTTCTCACAAATGTCTCATGCCCCGATTAGGGAACATAATCAGTGCTAGAAGGGAATGGGGTTTGTGGGGACAATGAGGAGGTGGAGGCGGAAGAATAGATAGACCAGGGAAAGATAAACAAGAAGGAGAGGGAGAAGAGGAGGAGGAGGACGAGGAGGAGGAGGAGGAGGAGGAGGAGGAGGAGGAGGAGGAGGAGGAGGAGAAGAAGAAGAAGAAGAAGAAGAAGAAGAAGAAGAAGAAGAAGAAGAAGAAGAAGAAGAAGAAGAAGAAGAAGAAGAAGAAGAAGAAGAAGAAGAAGAAGTAGTAGTTGAGGAAGAGGAGGAGGAGGAGGAGGAGGAGGAAGAAGAAGTAGAGGAGGAGGAAGAAGAAGTAGAAGTAGTAGAGGAAGAAGAGGAAGAGGAAGAAATAGAAGTAGAGGAAGAAGAAGAAGAGGAAGAAGTAGAGGAGAAATAGTAGAGGAAGAAGAGGGAGAGGAGGAGGAGGAAGAAGAAGAGGAAGAAGAAGTAGAAGAGGAAGAGGAGGAGGAGGAGAAGGAAGAAGAAGTAGAGGAGGAGGAGGAAGAAGAAGTAGAAGTAGTAGAGGAAGAAGAGGAAGAGGAAGAAGTAGAAATAGTAGAGGAAGAAGAGGAAGAGGAGGAGGAGGAGGAAGAAGAACTAGAAGTAGTAGAGGAAGAAGAGGAGGAGGAGGAGGAGGACGATGACTGTGGGATCCTTGGTGCTCTCTGATCTCAGTGGTTTTCTTGCACACATTTCATTACTGAACTAACTGTCAGGTTTCGAGGTCGTCTCAAATAAATTGCATTTCAAACAGAATCTTTGCTGAAAATCTTTCATTTATTGAGTACGACATTCAATCTTCTGACTCCACGTAGCCAACACTGACTTCCCGGCACCAACCCCTCCCTTCCTGTCTCCACTCCTCTGGTCTCATTGGCCATCTTCCAAATCACTCTTTCCCTAATCTACCGCTCCAGCTCAAAGGAATTTCCCCCCTCCCATCCCATCTCCTAGGGGATATTATCTCCAGGGAAAATAAGTAGGAGAAAAGTCAAAATGTCTCTTTCCAGATGCCCTTCTTCTCCTTCTTATGTCAGCACTAGAGTGAATGCGGCTTGGAGTGCTGACATCAACGATGTAACTTTACCAGTGCACATCAGGACTTTACTGTAAACCTAGATGTTGCACGTCTGAAGGTACAAAACTCCCGCGGGTCTCTTTTAAAGTCTGAGTACTTAAGAAGGATATTTTGTGACTTTCTTTCTTTGCCCATTGTGAAGCAATGGACTAAGCCATCTCTTGCCTAACTGTTCCCTAGGCAGCATCTCTTCCCCAGCCCCCCTGCTCCCTCCCTCCCCTGCTTGCCAAGGTCATTCTCACATACTGTTACATACATCCACCCTGTCATTTTAAATTCCTTTTTTTCCACAGTACCGTTCTGCTGCTTTTTTTTTTTTAATTGCCATTTATTTCCATCGGCTAAAAACTTGATGAAGCTAAGCCAGGGTACGTGTAAATATTTAACCGAGTCTTAATGAGGGATGGGCGGCAATTATGGCAATGATGATGGTGACTTTCACAGCACAGGATGGAGTGAGGATTAAAAATGGATTGAGGTCTCCTTGGAGGGTGAAGCTCATCAGTTAGTGCAAGTTTCATTTGGGTTCTTCCATGGAGCAATGTGTGTGTGTGTGTGTGTGTGTGTGTGTGTGTGTGTGTGTGAATTTGGTGGTCCCTTCCAAATCTAGAGGTCTATGAACCACAATTGGCAAGACTTCAGAGGACATTTAGATCTTTGGCATCAGCTTTACTGAGAAGGGATTCAGTTCGTAAAGAACTCTAATCAGTGACAGGTAAATATGGAACTGCAGTAAGAGAGAGAAAAACAGAGGGAGGGAAGGAGGGAGGGAGGGAGAGAGAGAAAGATAGGGAAGGGGGAAGGAGAAGGGGGAGAAGGACTGAAAGAGGGATGAAATGAGGGAGAGAGGGAAAGAGAGAGAGAGAGATTCCAGGAGAGGGGAAAGGAGGGAGGAAGAGAGAAAGAAAAAAGAAATGAGAAAGGGAGAAAAAAAGAAAGAGAAGAGAGAGAAAGAGAAAGAAAGAGGAATGGAAGAAGACAGGGAGAGAGCGAGAGAGCGAGAGAAAGAAAGATAGAGGGGGAAGGAAGGAGGGAGGGAGGGGGAGAGGAAGTGAAGGAGAGGAGGGAGAGAGAGAAAGAGAGGGAAGGAGGAAGGAGAAGGGAGAGAGAGACTGAAAGAGGGATGAAATGAGGGAGAGAAGGAAAGAGGGAGAGAGATTCCAGGAGAGGGGAAAGGAGGGAGGGAGAAAGAAAGAAAAAAGAAATGAGAGAGGGAGAAAGAAAGAAAGAGAGAAAGAGAAAGAAAGAGGAATGGAAGGAGAGAGGGAGGGGAAAAAAACAAAGAACCAGAGAGATGTTCAGATAGTGATAGGATGTTGAGCTGATAAGGATCATCCTTGAAAAAGATCTTGGCTTTTCTGGAGAAGTGTTTACTGGCGCCATCTCTTCTTGGTCGACTAGAAAGAGTCAAGTCCACCAGCCACCATCCCTGAGAAAAATTTCTGCTTCCTACTTTTCTCTGCCCCTCTTTACAAAATGATGCCAGGAGATTGAAGGAAAAATGCAATGAAGGTTGCTTTGCAGAAGAGGAAGTGGTAGGAGAGAATATTCGTAGCCTGGAGTGAAACTGTGGGGCTCTTGGTGCCCTCTCAGCGTAGTGGTTTTCTTTCAGACATCTCATGACCCACCTAGGTAACGCCATCAGTGCTTGAAGAGAATCGATTTTGGGGAGAGGAGGAGGGCAACTTGCTTCCCCCCCACCCCAGACACGTGATGCACCCATGTTTTGTACGAGGCCGCTTCCTCGCTTGCCCTCCTGCACAGAACCACCATTATGGCACAACACTTCGATATTAAACTTGGAATGAAAAGTAAAAATTAAACTCAGTGGCTGCGCTCTTTGAAGGAAAGCATTTCCCAACAGAGTTTGAAATTTATCTCAAATGGTACAGATAGGGTCTCGTGCTTAAGCAAGGGGCTGGACTACAAGATCTCCAAGTTCCCTTCCAGCGCCTGTATCCTATGTTCTAAACGAGGACTTGATTCACTGCTGAGTTAATGGCCCATTTCCCCTTCATGTTGTGAGTCATAAATTGTCCGATCTTAGTTTCAGCACTTGGTGTACGAATTCAGACTGTGTGTTTCCTGTGTGTCAGTCTGAGATCTAAAGGACTTCATAACCCTGGGGGTGCGGGGGGGAACTAAATTACATCATAAAAGACACAGCTATTCTAAAGCAGGATTTCTCAAGCTTAGCAACCATAAACCATGTGGACTTCAATTCCCAGAATCCCCCAGTCATCATGGTTGGCTGGGGAATTCTGGGAGTTAACCTCCATCCTTTTTGAAGTAGGCCAGTTGGGGACTTCTAAGATGAAGTTCACTCATCTTAAAGCATGCTGGTTGGGGAATTCTGGGAGTAGAAGTCCATCCGCCTTAAATAAAGCATGCTGGCTGGGGAATTCTGGGAGTTGAAGTCCATCCACCTTAAATAAAGCATGCTGGCTGGGGAATTCTGGGAGTTGAAGTCCATCCACCTTAAATAAAAGATACTGGCTGGGGAATTCTGGGAGTTGAAGTCCATCCACCTTAAATAAAGCATGCTGGCTGGGGAATTCTGGGAGTAGAAGTCCATCCACCTTAAATAAAAGATACTGGCTGGGGAATTCTGGGAGTTGAAGACCATCCACCTTAAATAAAGCATGCTGGCTGGGGAATTCTGGGAGCTGAAGTCCATGCATCTTAAATAAAGCATGCTGGCTGGGGAATTCTGGGAGCTGAAGTCCATGCATCTTAAAGAATGCTATTTGGGGAATTCTAGGAGTTGACATCCATCCTTTTTGAAGCAGGCCAGTTGGGGAATTCTGGGAGTTGAAGTCGACCCATCTTAAAAGTTGCCTAAATTGAGAAAGCACACCATTAGGGCACGGAGGAGACAGCTTTTCCTGGCCTCTGTTTGAGGCATCATTTCCTACAGCTACCTTCTCTTCCAACAAAGATCATTTGTGCAGCGTTTCCGTTAAGCCCTAGCACACCCAGAACACGAAGTGCCAATCAAACAATTGACACACGTTCTTGCTGTGCCGAGGCAGCTTCTTCCACGGCATGGTGCAAGGTAAGTGCAGATGACATGTTGCTTATTAGGTGGCAATTGTTGGTAATCCGTTGACATCATTGTTAACACAAGTGGCAATTAGTTCACACCACCCTTCTACCACCGAGCGTCACACGCAGTCCTAAAGCCAGGCTCATGTGGATTAAATGGGAGGGTTTCTCTCCTTCTGCGCATCCCGTCCGACCCCCTTCCTCTCTGGAGAGTTGCAGTCTCTGGGTCTGATATATTCTAACGCTTGCAGGAAGGAGAGAGGGGGATAGAGACACCGATGGGGTGGGATCGGTTGGTTTTCTCAGAAGGACACCTTCGTTGCAGTTTAGTTATGAAGAAGGAGAAGGTAGTCAAGGAGGAGTAGAAGATGTAAGTGTGGTGGGGGAAGGAGAGTTCCTGCTTGGCCAGGAGTTTGGACTGGATGCCATTCCAACTCTGTTATTCTGAGAAGGAGGAGGAGAAAAGGAGGAGGAGAAAGGAGGAGAAGGAAGGAGGAAGAGAGGGAGGAAGAAGGAGAAAAGGAGAACGGAGAAGGAGGAAGGAGGAGAAGGAGAAGGAGAAAAGAAGGAGGAAGGAGGAGGAGAAGGAGAAGAAAAGAGAAGGAGAAAAGAGAAGGAGGAGAAGGAGAAGGAGGAAGAAGGCGAAAAGAAAGGAGGAAAGAGGAGGGAGGAGTAGGGAGAAGAAGGAGAAAGGGGAAGGAGAAAAGAAAGGAGGAAGGAGAAGGAAAGGAGGGAGGAGGAGGAGGAGAAGAAGGAGAAAGGAGAAGGAGAAAAATAGGAGAAGGAGAAGGAGGAGGAGAAGGAGAAGAAAAGAGAAGAGAAGGAGAAAAGAAAAGGAGGAAAGAAGAGGAGGAAGGAGAAGGAGAAAGGAGAAGGAGAAAAGAAAGGAGGAGGGAAGAGTGGGGAGGAGGGAGGAGAAGGAGGAAGGAGGAAGGAGGGAGGAAGAGAAAGAGGAAGAAGGAGAAAAGGAAAACGGAGAAGGAGGAAGGAGGAGAAGGAGAAGGAGAAAAGAGAAGGAGGAAGGAGGAGGAGGAGGAGAAGAAAAGAAAAGGAGAAAAGAGAAGGAGGAAGGAGGAGAAGGAAGGAGAAGGAGGAAGAAGGAGAAGGAGAAAAGAAAGCAGGAAAGAGGAGGGAGGAGTAGGGAGGAGAAGGAGAAAAGAAAGGAGGAAGGAGAAGAGGAGGGAGGAGGAGGAGAAAGGAGAAAGGAGAAGGAGAAAAATAGGAGAAGGAGGAGGAGAAGGAGAAGGAGAAAAGAAAGGAGGAGGGAGGAGAAGGAGAAGGAGGAAGGAGAAGGAGACAAGGGGGGGAAGGAGGACAAGAAGGAAAAGATAGATAAGGTGGAAAAGAAGAAGATAGAAAAGAAGGAGGTGGAAAGGTGGGAGTTTAATTTCCAACTTTTTTCAGAACAATAAAATAACAGCAAGGTAACAGTCCCAAACGTTGTTTTTCAAGAAGAAACTGGACTTTCTTTGGGGTTTCCTTGAAGACATTTCACTCCTCGTCCTAGAAGCTTCATCAGTTCGGAGTTAAGGGTGAATCAGTCAGAACTGGAGGAAGCTTCTTGGATGAGAAGCGAAACGTCTTCAAAGAAAACCGAAGCCCAGTTCCCTCCTGAAAAAGCACCTTTGGGATAACCATGACCCGGATGGCTGAGAATCTCCACAAATATTTAGTAAGGTACAGATTGTTATCGACTTACGACTGCAATTAGGGCCACAGTTTCCATTGCTAAGCAAGGCAGTTGTGAAGGGAAAGTTGCGCCTAATTCTATGACCTTTCCTGCCATGGTTGTTAAGTGAGTCACTGCAGTTGTTGAGTGAATCATGTGTTGCTTGAATCCAGCTTCCCCCAATGAGTCTGCTCCCCGGCTGGGAAGGTTGCAAATGACGATCACAAAACCGCAACCGTCATAAGTACATGCCAGTTGCCAAGCGTGCGAATTTGGATCACGTGACCTCAGGGATGTTGCAATGATCGTAAGTGTGAATAAGTCACTTTTTTCGGTGAGTGGCCACTAAACGAATGGTTGTAAGTCGAGGACTACTGTATTCCAAATCCACTCATCTCGGGGGTTTTGTTAGAAACGATTCTGTGGCTCTTTAATGATCGAGTGGTCGAGTGATCCTTTTTGACAGAAGAAAGAAGAAGGTGAAGGTCTCTTATTAGCATGGCAAAGCAGCTGAGAAGACGAATTATATCCTTTGGTAAAAATGAAATTAAAAAAAAATTGGGTGGTGTTTTTTTTTTCCCCCTTGTTGTTTGCCTTCGGAAACAGATAATCCATTAGAGATGCTTGCACACATCTCCATCGATTGCCTGATTATCATAGCTGCTCCTAAGATACACCTTCCCAACTACCTGATCCATGCAGGCAAATTTTTATTCCCTTTGGCTCATAGAGGATTCTGCACAGACCCAGTAATCAAGGGAGGTTTCCAGAAAAACTAGCACAGGGAGAGATCTCGGACAAACAACAGGCAGGTATTTAGGTTTGTTTTTTTAAAAAGAGATTTAGAATAGATCGTATAAGGGAAAGACGCTTCCTTCTGTACAGATAGTCTTCGAATTATAACCGGTTGCTTAGCATTTGCTCAAAGTTAAGGGAGGGAGGGAGGAAGGGAGGCAGGCAGAGGGAGGGACAGAGGGAGAGAGGAAGAAAAAAGAAAGGGAGGGAGGGACAGAGGGAGACAGGGAGGAAAGAGGGAGGCAGGCAGGCAGGCAGAGGGAGGAACAGAGGGAGATAGGAAGAAAGAAGAAAGGGAGAGAGGGACAAAAGGAGAAAGGAAGGAAGGGAGGGAAGAAGGAGGGAGGGTGGGACAGAGGGAGACAGGAAGAAAGAAGAAAAGGAGGGAGAGAGGGAGGGAGGCAGAGGGAGGGACAGGGAGAGACAGGAAGGGAGGGAGGGAGGAAGGCAGAGGGAGGGAGGAAGGAAGGAAGGAAGAAAGAAAGATAGAGAAAGGAAGGAAGGAAGAATGAAAGCGAAAGAAAGAAGGAATGAAAGAGAAGGAAAGAAGGAATGAAAGAGAAAGAAAGAAAGAAAGAAAGAAAGAAAGAAAGAAAGAAAGAAAGAAAGAAAGAAAGAAAGAAAGAAAGAAAGAAAGAAAGAAAGAAAGAAGAAAGGGAGGAAGGAAGGGAGGGAAAGGAGGGAAATAACCTTCCTGCAGATATTATATACAGGATACATTTATAAATTACCTCTTATAAGTTAGAAACTGAGCTCTTAAGTCTTATATGCATAATCACCTTAATGATGGCCATTGACTCAAAATACTTTTAACGAGGACACTTCCTGTCATTTCCGGCAGAGGCCTTTCATTCGCTTCCTAAAATGGCGATCTCATCTTCCATGGTCCCAATATAGAGCCCTTGAACATACTCCTGCCTCTCTTGAGTTCAATGAGATAAAAGGTTAATTTTCTGCATTTCCAGGGATTCGAGCAAGGTCAAGAGCCCAATGCAGTCCACGTTAACCGAGGGACAGAATGAAGATCTTGTGAAGTGTTATTACAACTTTATAATGCCTTAGTAAGACTACCTTAGGAATAATTGCTTCCGGTTTTGGTCACCACAATGTAAAAAAGTTGTCGAGATTCTAGGGCAGAGAACAGTAACCAAGATAAGAGGACTGGAGGCTAAGAAAAAAATATGAAGAATGGTTTGCAGGAATTGGGTATGTCTAGTTTAATAATAATAATAAAAAAAGGACTATAGGCAACATGATAGTCTTCCAATATTTGAGGGGCTACGACAAAGAAGAGGGAGTCTTGCTATTCTCCAGGACAATGCAAGAAGCAACAGATGGAAAATAACCAAGGAGAGAAACAACCTAGAACTAAGAAGAGATTTCCTGAGTGTTAGAACGATTAATCAGTGGAACAATTCACCTCCAGAAGTTGTAAATGCTCCAACACTGGAAGTTTTTAACAAACTTTTTGCCGTCGCGTGCCAAAAGTGTGGGGACCGTGTGTGGGTCACATGCATGTGTGCCCACACCCATATTTCAATGCTCCCCCACCCTGCACCCCCACGCATGCACACATGACCCCTCACGTTCCCCACGTTTTTGGCGTGCAATGGCACAGTGGGCCCAGTAGGCCCATTTTCCACCCTCCCCAGGCTCCAGGGGCTTTCTAGGAGTCTGTGGAGGGCAAAAACGGCTTTCCCTACCGCCTGGGATTCCCTGACTTCCGATGGGACCTGAAGGCCCAAAACTCAGCTAGTCGGGGCATGCATGTGCGCTGGAGCTAAGCTAGGGCAATGCTCATGTGCTCACAGATATGGCTCTGTGTGCCACATGTGGCACACCCCATCATGGGTATATAGGATTCCCTGCTTGAACCGAGGGTTCAAGGTCCCTTCCGACTGTATTATTATATTTCTCTTTCTAATTCTGTTCTTCTGTTATTCTGTCACCAAACTGAGTTAGGTAACGCAGCCCTCTCAGATGAGCTCTTGGCCGCTGGGTAACTAGACAAATGCAAGCACAACATAATTTGCCGCCAAACGTTGTGCAAAAATTATTTGAAAGTCGATGGGCATTCTTTTCCATCAGTCGAAATCAGTTGATGTAATTTCAACAGGCATTTATTTATACAAACTGATGGTTCCCTTGTAGCATCTTTTTCCACCCATTATGCAGCTGCCTCTCTTACACACCTCCACTAACACTAGCACGGGAAGGCACTATATATGTATATATATAAACAGGGAGCAAACCCCACACCTCATTATGCTGATGCTGTTACCTAGTTGGGTTACGAAACATCTCCAAGAAAAACACCCAGCTCGTGCGAGCACCGTGTTCGACCCTGAGCTAGAAATCTTTTCTTCTATTTCTATGAAAGTGGGACCGCCTGAATTTGAAATTTTGGCAAGCTGCAATTGATCATAACCAAATCGAAACTTGAGCGCAATTTTCGAAGAAGGAAGGCACACAGCTACTCTTTTCAAGAAAAAATCGTTAAAAAAAAAAAAAAGATGGCCCGATCAAAGCTTAAGAAAACCATTCTCGGCACACCATCACAAAACCAGAAAGGATAACAATCTTCTCCTTCTGATTCCGTGGAGCTTTTTTTCATGGACATCTCAAAAATAAATAGACAGAAAGCTGCATTCCCCCCCCCCCCACCTTCCTCGTACCTCTTCAGCTCTGAGCTCGCAATCAAGAAAATTAGAGAGTGTGCTGTTGTTACTATAGTAATCTACACAACAGGCATAAAAGAAAATAGAAAAACCTTGTATTGCTGTCCCCGACACAAAATCAAATACAATTTTACATAATTTGAGCCACTCAAATTCTTTTGTCCCTCCGGGGTGTGAAATTCAAGGCTCTTCTTTAGGAAAATAGGTGGATTTTTTCTTTACACTGGATTTTCTCTTTATCTCCCTGGTGGTTTGGTGGTTTTTTTTAAAAAAAAAACAAACAAAATGGTGCAGATGGCGATACAGATAGTCCTCGGCTGCCTGTATTGCCACAACAATTTTGCCCCGTTTTTACAACTTCCTGCGCTACCGCCATGAATCTCTGCCATTCTTAAATTGTTCAGTGAATCTTTGTTCACTGTCACTGACTTGGTTTATAATAATGTGGCAAATGGGGATATAACATGACTCCGGAACACTGCCGCCGTCATAAATATGAGTCAGAGTCAAGCCTCTGGATTTTGATCACCTGACCCTGGGGATACTACAACGGTCATAAGTGCGAAAAACAGCCATAGGTCACTTTCTTCAGTGCCGTCGTAACTTCGAGTGGTCACTAAATCAACTACTATAAGTCAAGGACTACCTGTATTAAAATTCGTTCAGGTTTTCTATTACAGGTGGTTCTCAATTTACAACCATTCATTTAGTGACAGTTCAAAGTTAAAACAACACTCAGAAAAGTGACATCATCATCATCATCATTATTATTATTGGTTAATCTGTAGTGAGATTCACAGCCTTTGAGGCTGGTTAATAGCTCAGCAGCTCGAGTCCTAACCAAGGACCTAGGAACTGTTTAGGTATCATCGGAGGATGTAAGCTGTTCCGAGTAAGGTGGTTTTTTGTAGAGTCAAAATGTTCAAGTCCGGTAAATTTAGAATTTCTAAATAGCGGGGTAGCCCTTTGGGTATTGCTCCAAGGGCTCCAATTACAATCGGGACAACACACGATTTCTTTTTCCACAGTCGCTCAACTTCGATTTGCAAGTCCCGGTACTTTGTGATTTTTTCTTGCTGCTTATCTTCAATCCGTACATCACCAGGTATTGCAATGTCAATGAACCATACTTTTTTCTCTTCAACTACCATTATGTCAGGTGTGTTGTGGACCAAGTGCCTGTCAGTCTGAATCCTAAAGTCCCACAAGATCTTGAGTTTCTCATTCTCTAGAACTTTCTCAACCTGATGTTCCCAGTAATTCTGCTGTACTCAAATCCAAACTTCTGGCACAATTTCCAGTGAATGATCTTAGCAACACAGTCATGGCGTTGTAGGTAGTCGGTTTGTGAATTTTTTAATATTATTATTATTATTATTATTATTATTATTATTATTATTATTATTATTATTATTATTATTATTATTTCACACTCGCAACCATTACAGCATTTCCATGGTCAGGCAATCAAAATTTGAGCGCTTGGTATAAACCGGGATGTATTTATGATAGTCGCAGTGTACCGGGATCAAGTGATCATGATTTGTGACTTTCCCAACCAACTTCTGACCAGTAAAGTTGATGGGGGAAGCCGGTTCCATTTAACAAGTACGTAATTCACTTAACAACTGCAGTGATTTGCTTAACAACCGTGGCAAAGAAAAGAGGTCGTAAAATGAAGCACATCTGCCAGTGGTCTGGCTTTGCCATGGGAATTTTGGGCTCCGCTGTCATTGTCAGTTGAGCATTACGTGTATTCTCAAAATTGGGCTGATATGAAAGAAAAACCAGGACAAACTGTAGTTAAGGAATTAGAGGGAGAGAAAGACAACCTCAATTGCTTGTTGAAGCTAAGAGCCTATAATGTACTGTACTGTCTCCTCCATTCAAGGGAGAAAATAAGAACTCCCTGATCATCACAGATTGGACTCAGGAGAAGAAAGAAAAGCTGAGAGAGCAAGGGCAGCATAGTCTCCCAACTTGGAAACTTTAAGACTGCTGGACTTCAACTCCCACAATTCCCCAGCGTTATTGGAAAGGGGTTGAAGGAGAAGGTCTCGTGTAGGTGGGATCACTAAGAGTCAAGATCAACTTGATTGAACGTAAAGTAATCCATCAATGAACAAATCCACCCCGCTTAATTCCATAATACAGGGGAAAGATGGATGGAGGGAAGAAGAGATGGCGAAGGAAAAGAGGGTGACAAAGGAGAAGGAGGGAGAGGAGGAGGAGGAGGAAGAGGAGGAGGAGGAGGAGGGAGGAGGAGGAGGAAAGGAGGAGGAGGAGGAGAGGAGAGGAGAGGAGAGGAGAGGAGAGGAGAGGAGAAGGAGAAGGAGAAGGAGAAGGAGGAAGAGGAAGAGGAAGAGGAGGAGGAGGAGGAGGAGGAAGAAAAGAGAAGGAGGAAGAGGAAAAGAAGGAGGAGGAGAAGAGGAAGAGGAGGAGGGAGGAGGAAAGGAGGAGGAGGAGAGGGAGAGGAGAAGGAGGAAGAGAAGGAGGAGAGGAGGAGGGAAGAGGAAAGGAGGAGGAGGAGATGGGAGAAGGAGAAGGAGGAGGAGAGGAGGAGAGGAGGAGGAGGAGGAGGAGATGAGGGGAGAAGGAGAAGGAGGAAGAGAAGGAGGAGGAGGAGAGGGAGAGGAGAAGGAGGAAGAGAAGGAGGAGAGGAGGAGAGGAGGAGGAGGAGATGAGGGGAGAAGGAGAAGGAGGAAGAGAAGGAGGAGGAGGAGGAAAAGAAGGAGGAAGAGGAAAAGAAGGAGGAGGAGAAGAGGAAGAGGAGGAGGGAGGAGGAAAGGAGGAGGAGGACAGGGAGAGGAGAAGGAGGAGAGGAGGAGGAGGAGAGGAGGAGGAGGAGGAGGAGATGAGGGGAGAAGGAGAAGGAGGAAGAGAAGGAGGATGAGGAGGAAAGGAGGATGAGGAGGACAAGGACTGAGAGAAGAAGTAAGTGATGCAACCTCCAGGGTAGGGAAGTCTGCATTTCTTAAAACTGCCAAATTTGAAGTCTCTTATGCGAGGTTATCAATCTAACTAAGGGCATTTATTTATTATTTATTTATTTATTTAATTATTATATTTCTATACCGCCTTTCTCCCACAGGACTCAAGGCGGTGTACAGTCAAGAAAAAATAAAAGATACATAAACATCATAAAATTGATAATTAAAATTATAGCAAAGTTTAGCCCAAATTTTAAAAAACCCAGAATTATATAATATTTTAATCATTCCAGGTTAACATGCTTAGCCCCACCTGATTGAACATCATTATTTCAAAATAAGCCTCTTGAGGATAGGTGGACTTCAATTCCCAGAATTCCCTAGCCAGCCTCATTGCTTAATAGGTTGCAGAAACAACACGCAGATTTTAATGAGGTTTGGCCTGTGATTATTTTTCATGTTAGGTGCAATCCTCAACTTACGACCACAATTGGCAACTGAATCTCCTTTGCTAAGCAAGTTCATGGTTGAATGAGAAGATGCCTGATTTTACAACCTTGTCAAACTTTAAATCACCGTCGTTCTTAAATGACTCATGCGGTCATTAAGTGAATCCAGTTTCTCCCATTGACTTTACTTATTGGAAGCCGGCTGGGAAGGTCACATTCGCATGACCCTGGGATGCTGCAACCGTCATAAACATGAGTCAATTGCCAAGCATCTGAATTTTGATCATGTGATCATGGAGATTCTGCAACGGTCATAAGTGTGAGGACCGATTGTTAAATCCCTTTTTCTTCGGTGCAGTTGTAACTTTGAACTGTCACAGAATGAATGGTTGTAAGTTGAGAACTGACTGTTCTTCATTTTTTTTTTTGCTGTCCTAGCTTGTTATTGTTTAAAATTAGAACAAAGGTTCGGAAAAGGCCACGGTGAGAAAATGCCGCAGAGTCATATATTTTTTTCCAAAAACACATAAATGAAAAGCCTTTCAACACGCTGGACGATTCTCTGCAATTAATCAATGCTTTTTTAGCAAAATCCAGAGACATCTGTGATATTTTTAAACTGTACCCAGATATAGCTGTCATGAGTTCTCTTTCGCTCTGCTTTGGCATATGGAAGCGAGCAAGGCAGGCAAAGACTCCCAAATTGGCTGCGTGCATTTAAAACAAAAATAAAAAAATAATAATAAATAATAATAATAAAAAACCCTGAGGTCCATGGCTCACTGGTTCTGCTTTTTAAAATTATAAATATTGTGGCTTTGGGGGGCATCTGTTTGAGGATTTGAAGCCTTGGCTGAGGCACCCCAAAATCTGACTTGAAAATCTTCCTCGCTAATCTCTGGATTGGATCCAAAAGTAGGCTGACTCAAGTTTTTTCAAAGAGGCACTTCTGGCCTGAGCATCGTGAGTGAAAGAAACTGGTGACTTTTATTCATGGGAGCACTGATGATGTTACCTACTTGGGTCATGAAATGTCTCCAAGAAATCACCAAGCTCAGAGAGCCCCAAGGGCCCCCACAGTTCTCCATCTCCTCCTCCCCGTCCTCCTCCTCCTCCTCCTCCTCCTCCTCCTCCTCCTCCTCCTCTTCCTCTTCCTCTTCCTCTTCTTCCTCCTCCTCCTCCCTACAAACCCCACTCCCTTGTAGCCCTCATGATGTTACTTAGTTAGATCATGAAATATCTGTAAGAAAACAACAAAGCTCAGAGAGCATCAAGGATCCCACAATCTCTTCCTCTCCTTCCTCCTTCCCAAAACCCACTTGGTTCTAGCCCTGATTTTGTTACCTAGTTCGGTCATGAAATGTCTGTAAGACATCACCAAGCTCAGAGAGCATGAAAGAGTCCACAATCCTCCACTCCCGCTCCTCCTCCTCCTCCACTCTGACTCCCAATCCCTTCTAGCACCTTAAGCCAAGCTCAAGGACTCCCACAGTTCTCCTTCATTTGTGTCACCTTCACCAATGGTGTAAAATACGAGAAAATGAATAGAAGTCTGGGAGAATATCAGTAGTTCGGAGTAGAACTGTGGGGGATCAAAATCCAAATGCTTGGCAACTGATTCATACTTATGACGTTTGTAGTGTCCCGGGATGGTGTCTTCCCATGTTGCAACCTTTTAAGAAGCCAAAGTCAATGAGAAGAGCCAGATCCTCTTAAGGACCGCAGGATTCACTTAACAACCGCAGTGGTTTACTTAACCTCTGCGTGGCAAAGAAAGCCATGAAAAGGGGCACACAACTCACTTAACAAATGTCTTGCTTAGTGGTGGTAGTTTTGGGCTCAATTTTGGTCATAAATCGAGGACTAGCCATATATGACAGCCCATCTCAAACAAATGAGCCTGGATAGCTCTGCAGACTAAGCACCCTACTTAACATCTAGCTGTCTGCAATTATTGTAAGTTTGAATCTCCCCAGGCTCAAGGTTGACTCAGCCTTCCATCCTTTCTAAGGTAGGTAAATTGAGGACCCAGTTTGTGGGGGCAATAAGCTGACTTTGTATAAAATATACAAAAGTATGAAGGCTATTGCTTAACACATTGTAAGCTGCCCTGAGTCTCCGGAGAAGGGCGCATATAAATCAAATTGAAAAAAAAAGAAGAAAGAAAGAGAAAGAAAGAAAGAAAGAAAGAAAGAAAGAAAGAAAGAAAGAAAGAAAGAAAGAAAGAAAGAAAGAAAGAAAGAAAGAAAGAGGAAGGAAGGAAGGAAGGAAGGAAGGAAGGAAGGAAGGAAGGAAGGAAGGAAGGAAGGAAGGAAGGAAGGAAGGAAGGAAGAGGAAGAACATTCAGCTGCCTGCAATTACTGTAAGTTCAAATCTCACCAGGCTCAAGGTGGACTCAGCCTTCCATCCTTTCTAAGGTAGGTAAAATGAGGACCCAGTTTGTGGGGGCAATAAGCTGACTTTGTAAAATACACAAAAGTATGGAGGCTATTGCTTAACACATTGTAAGCTGCCCTGAGTCTTCGGAGAAGGGCGGCATATAAATCAAATAAAAAAAAACTTCTGGACAGCTCACGAGCATAAAAAAGCCTCCTGCAGGTTTCCTTTGATTTGGATTTGCCACCTTTGAGGAGCGGGTTGGATTAGATGACCTCAAGGATCCCTTCCACCTTGAGGATTCTATGCCGTTTTGCATTCAGCAAAAGTCAAGGTGATGCCCAGAACAGATTTCATTGGAATGCAAAGCACAGCCGAGATTTTCTGCTGACATTTAAAATCAATTCTTCCTTTCGGTTTAGAAGAGGCTGGGGTGGGATTTTTTAAAAAATTATTATTCTTTCTTGCACAGCTATTTAAGGCATGGGGTGTATATCATTGCTTGCTGAGAATTAAGTATATAACAAACATTGATCAGGAACACACAAGCATCCAGACAGAAACACAAAGAGCCGTAGGTTTGAAACATTTATTAGAATCATTATTTAGGGGGGTTGGGTTCAGAGAAGGAAATTTTTCAAGGAAAGGCACCACAGCTTCTGACATACCTGCTCAAGGGAATAACAATGCTTCTTTTATTTATGCATTTCGATAACCAGAACTGTTTGCAGCTCATCTTTAATCACATAATGTGCCTATAAAATGGCTGACCACTGCAAGTTTAAGGACGATTGGAGGAGGAGGGGTGGGGGGGGAGGAGAAGGAGGTAGTATGTGAAGGCTGCTATCATGTCTCCCCTAGTCCTTCTTCTCACTAAACTAGATGGACCCAGTTCCTGCAACCGTTCTTCGTATGTTTTATATCGTCCAGTCCCCTAATCATCTTTGTTGCTCTTCCCTGCACTCTTTCCAGAGTCTCCACATCTTTTTTTACATCGTGGCGACCAAAAACTGGATAAAGTATTTCAAGTGTGCTCTTATAAAGCAGTACTAACATTTACGTAATCAATGCAGGTTGGTATTGCATTGGTTTTCACAGCCAATAAAAATAAAATTTGCAGAGGAGCAGAATTAGCTGGGTTTTGGGGTTTTTTGTGGGGGGGGGGGTGGATGGGGAGCTTGCTTCATTTTGGCTGCATGGTCCCAGCAGATCATGGCACTAAGAGAAACTGGTTGGCTGGTCTCCAAACTGAAAGAAGCAAGCAAAATTATCAGCCATAATTCAGCATCTGATTTAGGCTGGCAAGCATGTCAGATCACGTCCTCTGGAAAGTAGGTGACTCAATCTGCGTTTTTTTGTTTTGTTTTGTTTTTTGTTTTTTGTTTTTTTTGCACAGATGGAAACTTTCTACCCCTTTCCCAACAATGCATGCATTTTGCCAAAGCTGTTTATCTTGGCAAGTGAACTGAAAGATTCATCAGGAATGGCCAGATTCGAATTATCCTACTTTGGACACATTATTCAAAGACCCAGTTTTTTTGAAGAAGGCTCTGATATTTTAGCCTCCAGGCCTCTAATCATCCTGGTTGCTCTTCTCTGCATTCTTTCTAGAGTCTCAACATCTTTTTGGTATCATGGCGACCAAAACTGGATTCAGAATTCCAAATATTCCATCTACATGGAGCCCCATGCAGTGCTCTGTTTTAAGTTCAATACTCTTCAATATCTTCACCAATGATTTAGGGATAGAGGGGGAACTCATCAAATTTGCAGATGACATCAAGCTGGTAGGAATAGCCAACACCCCAGAAGATAGGCTCAAGATCCAGAGGGATCTCGACAGATTTTAATCCTGGGCCCTATCCAGTGATGGGTTTCACATATTCTTACCACCAGTTCACTCCCCATTTGCGCTTTCCGTGAATGCACCCTTGAAAACATGGCTAAATAGGATGGCAGTTCACCCCAACTGGTCCAAACAGAATACCTCTGGCCCTATCCAACAAAATGCAATTCAATGGTGAAAAAAGGATGGTTCTACATTTAGGCGAGAAAAACCAATAGGTAAAGCACAGATGGTACCTAGCTCAATAGTAGTAATTGTGAGAGGGATCTTGGAGTCCTAGTGGACAATCACTTGAATGGGAGCCAGCCCGGTGCTGCAGCTGCCAAGAAAAAGCCAATGCAATCCTAGGCTGCATTAAGAGAGATGGGATCAAGATCATGTGAAGTGTTAACACCACTTTATAAGACCACATGTGGAGTATTGCATCCAGTTTTGGTCGCCAGAATGTAAAAAAGGCATTGAGACTCAAGAAAGAGTGCAGAGAAGAGCAAAGAAGAGGATTAGGGCAGGGGTGAAATCCAAAAAGTTCTGACAGGTTCCGGTAGCAGAAATTTTGAGTAGTTCAGAGAAATGGCAAATACCACCTCTGGCTGGCCCCCGAGTGGGGTGGGAATGGAGATTTTGCAATATCCTTCCTCTGCCACGCCCACCAAGCCACACCACGCCCACCAAGCCACACCCACAGAACCGGTAGTAAAAAAATTTGAAACCCACCACTGCCCAGGACTGATCAGATTTGCAGGTAACACCAAGTTGGCAGGAATAACCAACACTCCTCCAGAAGACAAGCTCAGGACCCAGAAGGATCTTGACAGAGTTGAACCCTGAGCCTATCCAACAACATGATTTGCTCACTTAACAAATCGGGCAAGAAAGGTCGTAAAATGGGGCCAAACTCCCTTAACCAGTGTCTCGCTTAGCAATGGAAATTTTAGGCTCGATTGTGTTCATAAGTTAAAGACCACCTGTTAAAATAACTTGACTTCCTTGGAAGTTGATGTCCTCGTCTGGTCTATCTGATGGGGCCGATCCTGGATGATAAGATCACATGACCCCCCATTTTTTAAGTACCCCTTCTAAGAAAGCACCTGAGGGCAGGACAAGAAGCAATGGGTGGAAACTAATCAAGGAGAGAAGCAACCTACAACTAAGGAGACATTTCCTGACAGTTAGAACAATTAATCAGTGGAACAACTTGCCACCAGAAGTTGTAAATGCTCCAACACTGGAAGTTTTCAAGAAGATGTTGGCTAACCATGTGTCTGAAGTGGGGTAGGATTTCCTGCCTAAGCAGGGGGTTGGACTAGAAGACCTCCAAGGCCCCTTCCAGCTCTCTTATTCTATTCTATTCTAAAGGAAGAAAGGCACACTAGTAAATGGATGATAGATCATTGTTTGAGCTCTAAGCAACCTACAATCCTCCGTTTCCTCTTGATTATAGACTCCGTGTAGTGATCTACAGGGAGTGGCATTTGCGTGTGTGTGTATGTGTTGTGTGTACGTGTGTGAGAGAGAGAGAGCAAGAGAAAAAGACATTTTCTTTCTCCTTTTCTTTCTCTCTGTTGCTTTTTCTTTTCCTTAATGGTCCTAATTTCCCCGGTGACAAGTCGTAAGTAGCTTTTAAGCGCTGCCTAGGTTTTCATTTACCTGTCCACCCTCTAAAAGTGTGGAGCGAAGCAGATGAAGAAGAAAAGAAAAAGGAGATTTTTTTTTTTAATAAAAGCGACTCTGTTGGAACGAGAGTCATTTCCACATGTCTATGCATGCCTGCCTCTTCTTTAATTCGATTTAATTTGTAGCTTGGAGCGTGGGAGCTTTTACACACCCACTTTCCCCACCACCAACACTTTGGCATTTCCTTTATGTAAAATAGTCCTCGATTTATGACCGTAATGGAACCCAGAAGTTGTTTTCTTCAGCTTCCACCAAATTGTGGTTGTTGTTTTTTTTTAAATTAAGGATGGAAAGAACAACTGAAAAGGAGTTTCCTTCCCACTTGAGATGATCCTGATCCTACAGAATCGTTTTACTCCTTTGTAAAGACTTCGATTTAATTTAATTTGATTTTTTTGGGAGAGGTTCAGAGGTTTAATTTGATTTTTTTGGGAGAGGTTCAGAAATCCCTCTCCCTTGCCAAAGCTGCACTGTATTTCTTCCTCTCTGTGAATTTTCTTGCCTTGAATCCCATCATCAGGATGTAAAGCAGATAGTCCTCGACTTATGACCACTGTCAAGCCCAACATTTTCATTGCTAAGCATAACTGTTGTTAAGTGAGTTTTGCCCCATTTTACGACCTTTAATTGCCACAGTTGTTAAGTAAGTCACTGTAGCTGTTACATTAGTCACACGTGTAGGAAGATCCTCCCCTTCCCAAGAATAAAATATTCTTTATTCTAAATATTAAAGAGACAGAATAAAATATTTCCCCTGAATGGATATTTTGTATCCATTCAGGAAGCTGGGCCACTCTATTCAGAAGCAAAGAGCAGCCAGAAACTCAAAATAGGCAATACAAAAAGCAAGAAGTGGAAACTGACAAGATTAGCTCAGACAAACAAAACATCTAGAATCTGCATTTCCCCTTTTGCCTGTAGAGCCAGCCATGACCCCTACATGATTCCATAGGAATCTAACAATAGGCATTAAAATATTAAAGGACATATTAAGGACATATTATTGCATAGAAACAGGCATCTCAATCACAAAGCCCCAAAGAATGTATAAAGTCCCACTATCCTGTCAGAGCTGAACAAGCTTCTTGGATGAGAAGCGAAACATTTTCAAAGAAAAAGCACCTTTGAGATAACCATGGGTGACTGAGAATCTCTACAGACTTTTATAAAAGCCCATCTACTCTCAACCTTATTTTGTCAGCTACCCCAGAAACATGTTGCTGTCACTAGTTTCTGGCTATCAAATAAACGGAGACCTTCTTTCCTGCAGCCTGCTTCCAAATTCATTAGCCCCTGCATCATTCTCCCGGATTGGAATTGTCCAGATTTTTCTTTCAACACACCGTTGTAAAGCAAATCTGGCTTCCTCAGTGACTCTGATTGTCAAAAAGTCACAAAAGATCTGCAGGACACTGCAACTGTCATGAGTACATGCCAGTTGCCAAGTGTCTGAATTTTGATCACGTGACCAGGAAGACTGCAAAAGTCATAAATGTGAAAAATGGTCATCAGTCACTTTTTCTAGCGCTATTATAAGTTCAAATAGTCACTAAACCAATGGTTGTAAGATGACAATTACCTATATCAGCCATGATGGCGCAATGGTTAGAGTGCAGTATTGCAGGCTACTTCTGCTGACTGCCAGCAGTTTAACAGTTCAAATCTCACCAAGCTCAAGGTTGACTCAACCTTTCTTCCTTCTGAGATGGGTAAAATGAGGACCCCAATTGTTGGGGGCCATAGGCTGACGCTGTAAACCACTTAGAGAGGGCTGTAAAAGCACTGTGAAGCGGCATATAAGTCTAAGTGCTATTGCTATATGCAGCCTTAAATTATGAGAAGCCAGGGGTGGGATTCAAAAATTTTAGCAACCATTTCTCTGCCCAGTTGCTTGGTGGATGTGGCCATTGTGAGCGTGGCCTACTCAGCCTCCTGCACTATGGGGGTTTTTTACACCCCCAGGATCTGGAGGCTTTCCACAAGAATCTGGGAGGGCGAAAATGGCCCCCCAGGTTCCTGGAGGTCCTCCAGAGGCCAAAAACAGGCCCGTTCCCAGATTTCTGGAACTTCCAAGAGGCCTATTTTTCACCCTCCCCAGGCTCCAGAGGCTTTCCTTGAGCCTCTGGGAGGGTGAAAATGGCCTCCCCCGGGCTCCTGAGGCCCTCCGGAGGCCAATGGGCCTGTTTCTAGATTTCTGGCACTTTTGGGAGGCCTGTTTTTCGCTCTCCCAGAGCCTCTGCGCAGGCCCTGCACTTATCTGGCATCCAAAACGGGCCACGGGGAGATTCCTGGGAGGAGAGGGGAGGGGAGGGATGGGCAGGGGCCAGCTAGTCCTTGCAACTACCAGTTCGGCAAACCGGATGTAAATTACGAACCGGCTGAATCCCACCCCTGTGAGAAGCCCTTTAACCAGTGTTTCCCAATCTTGAAAACCTTAAGATGTGTGGACTTCAACTCCCAGAATTCTTTACCCAGCCTGCCTAGCTGGGGAATCCTGAGAGTTGTCTTAAAGTTGCCGAGGGTAAGAAACACAGACTCTGTTTGCTCATTTCATATTTCTAACAAGTCACGTTCTGCTTGAATCCATCCTGCCAGCTCCCAGGGAAGACCACGATTCTTCTTTTGCAAAGAGAAATGCCAACAGTGGGGGTGGGGGAGGGGGAGGAAAGACATTATGGGTGTTCCCAGTTACGGAGCCCTAGAGTCCTTTTCAATCCATTTTTCAAGCAACCGAGGCTTTTTTTCTTTTTTCTTTTCCAAATTATTTTGCAAGAACGGGTTTCATGCCAGTTGACAGAGAAACAGGACAGCTGTCAACAAAGCCATTTTTAAAGGATAGGTCGCCATCTAGTGGCGCTTTGCTTTATCTTTCTCAAAATCTCACCCGTCCACGGATTCTCCTGGAAAGATACTCGGTACATCAGTGGTCCCCAAACTTTGTGGTTAGCGGCATGGCTGGCTGGGTGGGGGGGGGAGGAGAAGGGAACTGGGTTGTGTGAGTGATGGGCTGTCACGCGCACACCCACACATAGACACAGCTCCACTCACGCAAGAGAGAAGAGAAGACTTAGGGACGCAGTTTCGCAGTTCCTTCAGACTTCCCTGTGCCAAAAGCTTTTGCAAAGGGGTGGGAAGCCAGAAGCAGTGTGAGATCAATTCTCCAAAGGCTTTTGATAGGATAGGATAGGATAGGATAGGATAGGATAGGATAGGATAGGATAGGATAGGATAGGATAGGATAGGATAGGATAGGATAGGATAGGACAGGACAGGACAAGACAAGACAAGACAGAATAAATATAGGATAGAATAGAATAGAATGGGATAAAATAAGAAATAGAATAGAAAATAGAATTGAATAAGAAATAGAAATAGAATAGGAACAGCAACAGCAATAGGAATAGAAGAAGAGGATAGGATAGGATAGGATAGGATAGGATAGGATAGGATAGGATAGGATAGGATAGGATAGGATAGGATAGGATAGGAAACAGGAACAGGAACAGGAACAGGAACAGGAACAGGAACAGGAACAGGAACAGGAACAGAACAGAACAGAACAGAACAGAATAAATATAGGAAAGAATAGAATAGAATGGGATAAAATAAGAAATAGAATAGAAAATAGAACTGTATAAGAAATAGAATAGAAAATAGAACTGTATAAGAAATAGAAACAGAATAGGAACAGCAACAGCAATAGGAATAGAAGAAGGGTTAGGATGGGATGGGATGGGATGGGATGGGATGGGATAGGAACGGGAAGAGAAGAGAACAGAACAGTTAAATATGAAATTTATTGCATTCAGCTCTCAAAAAATAACCATTATGCATATACTCATATACACATACATCAGTGGTGGGATTCAAATTTTTTTACTATCAGTTCTGTGGGTGTGGCTTGGTGGGCATGGCATGGCTTGGTGGGCGTGGCAGGGGAAGGTTACTGCAAAATCCCCATTTCCTCCTGATCAGCTGGGACTCGGGAGGCAGAGAATAGATGGGGGTAGAGCCAGTCAGAATTTTTACCACTGGTTCTCTGAACTACTCAAAACAGCCAGCCTCTCCTGTGATCCGGTTCTGGATCAGCCATGGCCTGGGGTTTGGGGACCCCTGCCAGCGATTGTGCACTGGTGTTTTTTTTTTCTGGAGCCCCAATGACTTTGGGAATTGACAGAGGAGTGGAGTTGGGAGGGCAGGTGGGGCTCAGTTTATTTGGCAAACATCATCAAAAATCCTTCACTGCGGCTCACTCAACCTGGCCAGAAGGGGGGCACCAGGCGGTAGGTCTGAAGCAGCATTGCTGAGCTGGAAACAGCCGGCCAGGCAAAGTTGAGACACCACGGCAGAGTTGGGTTTCACATAATTTTACCACTGGTTCACCCCACACCAAAAATGTGATCATGCGCATGCCTTCCATGCATATGCTTTGCTCTCATGCGTAGCTTGCACATATGCACATGGCTTAGAAAAGGTGGCTAAATAGGATGGCATAGTGCCAGGGCAGATGGGTGGGGTGTGGACGGGAGTGGGCCTACCCCAAGGTCGCCACTACCACTAAGTAGTGGTATTCGTCCGAACCGGCTGAATACAACCACTTCACCATGGAAGTTGGAAGAAGCCACCCTCCATGTCTGTAGGTGTGCGGCATTTTCCATGCACCCTGGCTGTGCTTCTAATCATGGCAGGTTGATTGATTCCAGGTGTTGGATCTGCCCGCTTGGGGAGAGACTTGATGTTGTGGCCTGTCGGCTGACAGCCCCTCCAGCAGCCAAATCAGATTAGGAGGAAGTGTGGGAGTCAGGATCCGCATCAAGGCAACCCGAGAGCTCTGAGGGGGAAGCAGGAATGGAGTTGGCTGAGAGAGTGAGGGAGTGAGTGAGTGAGAGAGAGAGAGAGAGAGAGAGAAGCGGAGCCTGGGCTGCCTGTCAGCCCTCAGATGGAAACAGCCCCCAGGTCTGGAGGTGGCTGATGAGAAAGAGGAGGAACAGCTGGGTCCAGTGCCTGACATGCAGATGCACAGAAGGCAGAGGAGAGGAGAGCAGTGGAAATCCATGGGCTGGTCCTTGGGAAGGAAGAGCGGCTCCCAAGCTCTGTTTTTGCTGGCAGAGGGTTGCAAGAAGCCATTGCAGCTGGAAATGGAGCTCGGGAGCCCATTTTCGCTGGCAGAGGCACCATGGGCCGAGCCTTCATTGTTTCCAGGGTGCCCCCCCCCCGGGCCGGATCTAAGCACCCCACGGGCCTTGAGTTTGACACCCCTACCATACAGTAAGCAAGGGGAGCTCCGATGATAAAAGGTTATGATATTGATGTAGTTTCTTACCAAGCATTATCTAAATTATATTAAAACATCTTTACAATCTCCAAGGCATGTCACAGCTTTTGAGCTCCTCTAATATTTGTAAATTGAAAGTTGACATACTCTAGGAGGTCAGGCCTGCTGGAGTGAGTGACACCTGGGTTTTGTGACCTTTTCTGCCCCGGTTGTAAAGCGAATCACATGGTCGTTCAGCAAATCTGGCCTTCCCAAATCATTTTGCTTCTCAAGAAGGCAGCTGGGAAGATCACAGATGACTTGCAACCAGAATGGAGATCGTAATTTCTGTTGCTAGGTGATATAGTTGCTAAGTGAGTTTTGCCCCATTTTACAACTTTTTTTTTTTTTGGCAAGAGTTGTGAAGTGAAACACTGCAGTTCTTAAGTTAGTAAAACGGTTGTTAAGTGAATCTGGTTTCTCCTTTGACCTTGCTTGTCAGATGACATGAACCCCACGACACTGCGACTATCATAAATACCAGCCAGTTGTCACGGGTTTGGATTTCGGTCACGTGACCATGGGGATGCTGCAGCTGTCATTAAGTTCGAATAACGGTCATAAGTCACTTTTTTTCAATGTTGTAACTTTAAATTACAACATTGCTAATGCCTCCTACTAAGGCAGCATTTAACATCCAGCTGCCTGCAATTACTGCGAGTTCAATTCTCACCAGGCTCAAAGTCGACTCAGCCTTCCATCCTTTCTAAGGTAGATAAATTGAGGACCCAGTTTGTGGGGGCAATAAGCTGACTTTGTATAAATAGACAAAAGTATGAAGGCTATTGCTTCACGCATTGTAAGCCGCCCTGAGTCTCTGGAGAAGGGCAGCATATAAATCAAATTAAAAAAAGAAAAAGGAAGGAAGGAAGGAAGGAAGGAAGGAAGGAAGGAAGGAAGGAAGGAAGGAAGGAAGGAAGAGCATTCAGCTGTCTGCAATTACTGTAAATTCGAATCTCCCCAGGCTCAAGGTCGACTCAGCCTTCCATCCTTTCTAAGGTGGGTAAATTGAGGACCCAGTTTGTGGGGGCAATAAGCTGACTTTGTATAAATATACAAAAGGATGAAGGCTATTGCTTCACGCATTGTAAGCCGCCCTGAGTCTCCGGAGAAGGGCGGCATAGAAATCAATTTTTTAAAAAAAAATGGTCACTAAACAAATTGGCAGGGGAATTCTGGGAGTTGCAAATCCATAGATCTTAACACTGTGAAGGTTGGGAAACTTTGCTGAAACAGCTCACAAGACCGATTTATCCAAGACAACACATCATCAAGTCAGTTGTGTGTCTGTTGGTTCATTCTCCGTTACAACCAAGTTTGAAGTTGGCCGAATTAGATTCTGAGCTCTACTAAAGGCAGCAGAATTTCTCTTTTAAGAGAGACAAGGGGGCAAGGCTTATGTCTGCATAATTAGATCAATGTTTATAAAATAATGGAGGTCTAGTCTAATCCTCTACTCAGGCCAGAGACCCTAGACAATTTGAGACAAGTGGTTGTCCAGTCTCTTCTTGAAAATTTCAAGTGATGGAGCACTCACATCTGGGGGCAAATTGTTCCACTGCTTAATCGTTCTCACTGTCAGGAAATTTCTCCTTAGTTCTAAGTTGCTTCCCTCCTTGATTAGTTTCCATCGGTTGCCTCTTGTCCTGCCTTCAGGTGCTCTGGGGAATAGGTGGATCCCCTCTCCTTCCTTGTGGCAGCCGCTAAGATATTGGAACACTGCTATCACGTGACCCCTAATCCTTCTTTTCATTAAACTAGACATACCCAAATTCTGCAAATGTACTTCATATGTTGTTGACTCCAGGCCCTTACCTATCTTAACTGTCTTTTTTCCAAATTCTGAAGTTTTGCAATGACCAAAACTGGATGCAGTATTCCAGGTGTGGCCTTATTCAGGTTTTATAAAGTGGTACTAATACTTCAGGTGATTTCCCCCGGGATACAATATTATGCTACTTGAAACACACAAGTTAAATTGTGCCAAATTGCACCCAGCCACACCGGACATTTCTCTACATTCAGATGGGTTTATAACAATTTGGACTTTGTCAAGCTGTTAGTTCTAACACAACAGCGTGGGGGAAAAAAAATAATCATATTAAAGTTGGGTAATTTCTCTTTGCAGGACTGAGAACTCAATTAATTGCCGGAGGGCATAGATTTAATCTTGACAAGTTCCCTGAATTAATTCTTGTTCCTTCGACTTCAAAGCCGCATTAAACAAGAGCTAGGAAAACTTCATTATTTTTTTTCCTTCGAGATAATTACATGAATATGATCAATCTAACACTTTCCGCCAGCCCAATTTACACTGTGTTCTTCCAGGCATCCGTAGATGTCAATTTTCCACCTTTTCAGTTGTGATTAGTGGCTGCGTTCACCCCACCCCACCCCACTGTGAACAAACAGGGATTTTCTGGAGGACACTAAAGGATGAAGTTTCCGTAACAACTTTGTGATTGCAACCCGTCAAATCAGACGTTAAGAAGGCACACCAGTTGGCTCTTCGCACTAAGAGTTGGTTATTGCACACTTAATGAGTGAGAAACCACACAGGGTGATCGGAATTTTGGAAAAATTTATTCGTTTTTAAGGCAATGTGCTCACAAAGAATGTGGGCTCCTTGACTTCATTTCTAGATGTATTCTTAACATTGGCCCATCTAACCCCCCCAAATTCCTCACAAAGAAGCAGAATCTCAACTGATCACAGCTCTAATTGTAAGGGTCCATGGTGCTGTCTGAGGTTGGTTGTTTTCTTCAAGACATTTGATGACCCAACTAGGTAATATCATCAGTTCTAGTAGGGAAGCTTTTTTTTTTGTAGCCCCTGCCACAGATGATGTTACCTAGTTGGGTCATGAAATCTGTGCTAAGTAAAAACAACCAAGCTCAGAGAACACCGAGGACACCACAATTCTTCTTCTTCTTCTACTTCTCCTCCTCCATCTTCTTCTCCATCTTCTTCTTGTTCTCCTTCTTCTCCTCCTTCGTCTTCTCCTTCTCTACCTCCTCCTCCACTCTGCACACTCCATTTCTTTGTAGCATTGTTGATGTTTCCTAGTTGGATCATGAAATCTCTGCAGGGAAAAACCAAGCTCAAAGAGAACCAAGGACCTCACAGACCTCCTCTCTCCGTTCCTCCTCTTCTTCTACACACCATATACCCTTCTAGTATTGATCATAATACCTAGTTGGGTGATAAAACATCTGCAATATAACCACCAAACTCAGAGAGCACCAAGGATCCCATAGTCATTGCCTCCTTTTTGCTTTCCTCTTCCTCCTTCACTTCGCACACCCCATTCTCTTGTAGCACTGATGATGTTCCCCAGTAGGGTCATAAAACATCTGGAGGAAAACAATCAAGGACTCCACAATTCAACCCTGAGCTACAAATATTCTCTTCTTATCTCTCGTTGCCCCAAATTTTGTCCGTGTTAATTCTCAACCTACAGCCAGTATCCATGACCCAGTAATCTTTTGACTTGGCTTCTGAAACCTTCCAGGAAAGCTTTGCAGGAGACCAGAAGAATGGAAGTCTCCACAGGGTCATGTTATGGTGTGCATGACCTCTTTCTGCCTTACTATATACATTTATGGGACCCAAGATTTTAGATTGTTACACCATCTTTGTTTATCTGTCTCTGGGGCAGCCAGAGACAGATAAATCTAATCTACAAAGGAGACCATGTAAATTGACCATGTAGGTTGACCATCTTATGTTCAACTTCTGTTTCACATTAAATGGACCCTTAGTGTTCATCCTAATGAAACACAGATAGTCCTTGACTTATGACCAGTCACTTTCCTGCTGCATATTTAAATGCCTGTAGTGTTCCTCCTAATGAAATACACGTTGTCCTCAACTTAAGATCGGTCACTTAGTGAACATTCAAACTTATGACCGACTCCAAAAAGGGTATTTATGACCCGGTTGCAAAGTTCCAATATCCACCTCTCTGTCCAGTCATATGGCCTTTGCAACTGGCCTACATTTAAGTCCATGCAGTCCACATGACCACAATTTACGAGTTTGACCCAAAATACATATATGCACTTCTGGTTTGCAGCAAAACCATTCAGACTTTGCCATTTACTGAATAATTATGACTGTTGCTTTATCATCACCGCAGTCATTTAACAACCACCACAAAAAAGATGATAAGATTGGATTGGTTATCTGATGATGTGCTTTACGACTGTCCCGATTTATGACCAAAATTGTCAATGACAATCATAAGTTGAGGACTCTCTGTAGGGCTGTCTGCCCCTGACTTGAGAAATAAATATCAATTGTTTCAAAATTTTTCTTTTTCCTTAATCTGCCTGTGACTGAAATGGTGTCCTTATTTTTGATCGTCTCCATTAAAACCGGGGATCTCCAAAGTTGGCAACTTCTTAAGACTTGTGGACTTCCAATATCCTCCAGCTGGGGAATTCATGGGAGTTGAAGTCCACAAGTCTTAAAGTTGCCGATTTTGGAGATCCCTGCATGAAACAATGAGCCTCGTTAATAAACTCGGTCCTTCCTGTGTGCCCGTATATACTCTTAAGCTGGTACGGAGGGTTATTTTTGATGCCACTGCTTTTGTGCGTTTGTAACATTTAGCCATCCAAAAAGTAACACCGTCTTCATTGCTGAAACTCGACTACACAGAAGCAATTCTTAATGCAACGGCAGTTTTCAAGATACATCAACATGATAATGTTTTACCAAAGTACCTGTAGAGAGCAATAATAGAGAGCGGAGGCCCATAGAAAGCAATTACACAACCGTTGAGTTCACTAAGGATTGTTTGAGGAGGTGGGGGGAGACAGGCGAGGAATATTTAACAAGGCAACGGGTGAGCTTGGTTTAAACACAACGCCAAAATGGTCCAAACACAACCTGATTGTCTACTACGCATATTAACTAAGGCTACGGTTTTTAGAGGGCCGAGCAAAGCCTATCGGTAGCCCTCGACTTACAACCATTCGTTGAGTGACCGTTCGAAGTTACAACGCCACTTTAAAAAGTGGCTGGTGACTTTTTTTCCACAAAGTTGCGGCATCCCCATAGTCAAAATGGGGATGCTGGCATCAAAGATGGTACTGAGCTGGTTCGGATTGGTTCGCCCGAATTGGTAGCAGAAATCGTGGGTGGGCTACTCTATGCCGTCCTATTTAAGCATGTTTTTGAGGCTGGGCACAGGTGCATTCCCTCTGTGTGTGTGTGTGTGTGTGTGTGTGTGTGTGTGTGTGTGACATGATCTCTTTTTGCAAACTTCTGTCAATGGGAAAGCCAGATTCACTCAACGACCACGTTACTATCTTAACTATAGGTATTCACTTAACAGCTGCAGGAGAAAAAGTTTTAAAATGGGGCAAAACTCACTTCACAATTGGCTTGCTTAGCAACAGAGATTTAGGGCACAATTTTGGTCGTACGTCGAGGACTATTCTGTCTGATCCTCTGCCCTTATATTTCCAGCTCAGACTGGCGGCCACACTTAAGCAGGGACCATTTCAAACTTTTACCGCTGAATGCCGAGCTTCTCATTGCAGATAGTTCTCTAATTATGACCACAATTAGCACCAGAACTTCCACTATTAAGCAAGGGATTTGCTAAGTGAGCCACGCTTTTTTTTAAACGATCTTTTTTTTGCCGTAGAGATTACACAAATCATTCTAGATGTTAAGTGAGTCACACGGTCATTAAATGAATCTGGCTTCCTTCATTGACTCGGCTGGGAAAGGGCGATCACATGACCCCAGAACTCTGCAACCATCATCAATACACGGTTGTCCGGTGCCCGAATTTTAATCGGGTGACCGTTGGGAATACCACAACGGTTGTAAGTGCGAGGACCAGATATAAGTTAATCTTTTCAATGCTGTCATTAAACGAATTGTTGTAAATCAAGGAGTCCTTGTAGTCGCTGCGCCACAGAGGAATATACTTCTCGTTAAGAAGGCGAGGGGTGTGGAGCTAAGTACATTCGCCAACGCACACCCTACACAATATTTAACATATCACTTAACATCGAAAATGAGATGAGGTGATTCCGTTGTGGATGAGAGCTGCAGCCTTGAAGAAATTGTGATAAATCTCCGAGCTCGGAGTTGAATCTTGATGGAGATTTGTACTTTTGCTATTCACAGGGTCAGCGTTGATCTATCTTAGCCGCTTGAAGATATGTGGACTTCCGCTCCCAGAATTCCTCAGTCAGCATGCATGGACTTTAACTCCCAAAATTCCCCTGCTTCCATGCACGGACTTCAATCAGGGTGGGATTCTATCGGTTTGGATTGGTTCGGGCAAATCGGTTCACTCTGACGATCAAGTTGGCCCGCTCGCCCTTAGACTTTACTTACCTTTATCTTCTCAGCTGATTGGCGGATTGCCGCACCTCAGCTAGGTTACTCCCAAGCGGTAACGCAGAAGATTCGTATTTGTAAAACAACGCAGGCGCGTGATCACCGAACCTTTTGTCAAACTGGCAGCATCCCATCACTGACTTTAACTCTCAGAATTCCTCAGCCAGCATGCCTGGACTTCAATTCCCAGAATTCCCCAGCGAGTCTTGCTGGCTGGGGAATTCTGGGAATTAAAGTCCTCCCATCTTCAAGCGGTCAAGGTTGACAAAACGCTGATCTCAATTAATTCTTAAACATCAAGTTTGTCACTTTGATTCCGGAACTGGGGGTCACCGTCCATTTGTTCTTCTTCCTCCTAGAAGGCATCATAAATTCATAATTGTTGCCTCGCCATTTCCGGCAAAGTTCTGTTTGTACCTTTGAAAATAACAATAGCTGCCATTACTGGAAAAATCATTTATTCGTTTTATAAGGTAGTCCTCGATTTATGACCACAACTGAGCTGAAAATTTCCATTGTTTAAGAGAGACAGTTGTTAAGTGCGTTTTGCCCCATTTTACGACCTTTCTGGACAGAATTGTTAAGCGAGTCATTGCTGTTGTTAAGTTAATAACATGGTTGTTAAACGAATCTGGCTTCCCCATTTACTTTGCTTATCAGGTTGCAAAAGGGAATCACACAACTCTAGGACACTGACACCGTCATAAAAACAAGCCAGTCAGGCAATTGAATGTTGATCACGTATGTGGGGAATGGTGTGGCAGTCGTAAGTGTGAGAATTGTCCATAAGTGTGAGCACTGGTCATAACTATCTTTTTTTCAGTGCTGGCCAGTAAAAGAATGGCTGTAAGTCGAGGACTCCCTATAACAAGAAATAGATACCAAAGTTAATAATGAAATACAAGTAGTCCTCGATTTACAACCATTTGTTTAATGACGGTACTGAAAAAAGTGATTTAGGACCATTTTTCACACTTACAACCAATGCAGCATACCCATGGTTGCATGATCAGAATTTGGACACTTGGCAACTGATTCATATTTATGACGGTTGCAGTGTCCCAGGGTTATGTGATCCCCTTTTACGACCTTCCGACCAGCAAAGTCAATGGGGAAGGCAGATTCACTTAACAACCGTGTTCCTCACTTAACAACTGCTGTGATTCAGGGGTGGGTTCTACTTATCTTTACTACCGATTCGCATTGTGTCCATGCGCATGCTCTTCTACGCATGCGCAGATCGCCTATGATGATGTCCGGGTCAGTGAATGGAGCCTCCTGATGGTTTTACTACCGAACCGGTCTGAACCAAGGAGAACCCATCACTGTGGTGATTCACTTAATAACTGTGGCAAGAAAGGTCGTAAAACGGGGCAAAACTCAATAAACATCTTTCTTGTTTAGCAAGAGAAATGTTGGGGTGAGTTGTGGTCATAAATTGAGGACTTCCTGTATTATTTATTTTCTGCATATGCTGCCCAACTCATCCTAGCCTGGCCTGAAGGAGGAATTTATTTATTTATTTTCCATTGATCGGCATTTTCTTAAATCTCTCCCACAGTGTTTCTGGTCTTCCTCAAGATTGATTGATTCATTATGTGTTGAGAAGTCATTTTCGACTCCTAGCAACCACATAAATAGATTCCCTGCATGACAACGTGGTTTGAGAGCTACCAAAATTATGCCTCATCCATCTCAAATTCAGGAAAGAGGCAAGCAGAAGAGTGGGAGAAAGCAACAATTCTCAGCCTTGCCAACTTTAAGATATGTGGACTTCGACTCCCAGAATTCCCCAGCCAATGTTTGTGGACTTCGACTCCCAGAATTCCCCAGCCAATGTTTGTGGACTTCAACTCCCAGAATCCCTCAACCAGCATGTATGGTTTTGACTCACAGCATGGCTGGCTAAGGGATTCTGGGAATTGAAGTCCACACATCTTAAAGCTGTCACTGTTTTTTCCTTCTGCTTCAAGTCCATTTTTTAAAAAGACAATTTAAAAACAATTAAAGGCAATTTAACTCTCCCTCAACTCTCCAAGATCCTCCAGGCCTTGATCTCTCCAGAGAGTGGTACATAAACCAAGGGAGTCAGAGGAACCTTGGGAGGCCTGAGTTGATCTGAGGGAAAAAGAAATAATGGCTTCCCTTTTGCAACCACAGAAATATCGACAATGATTAAGCTCCTTACCTCTTGATTCAGGAAACAGTATAAAAAGGCAACGATGAAGCCCTAAAATAGGAAAAACACAAGACGTTAGTCGACCTCACTCTCCATTTCTGTGGATATACAGGTGTTCCTCGACTTACGACCGCAATGGAGCCCAAAATTTCCGTCGCTGAGCGAGACAGAAAGTGAATTCTGCCCCATTTTACGATCTTTCTTGCCACAGTTGTTAAGCGAATCACTTCAGTTGTTCAGTTCACAACACGGTTGTTAAGCGAATCTGACTCCCCCCCCCCTTTGACTTTGCTTGTCAGAAAATTGAGTTGCTTGGTGACGTGATTCGCTTAGTGATCACATGATTCACTTAACAACCGTGGCAAAAAAAGATTATAAAATTGGGTTATAAACCCACTTAACAAAACTGGCTTACTGAATAACATAAAATTTTTGGTTAACTGTGTTACTAACTTTATCACTGTCTTGATTCACTTAAAGAAAGTTAGCACTCATCTCCCTCCTAGAAGAATGAAATATTTTAAGATAAAGGTAAAGGTTCCCCTCGCACATATGTGCTAGTCGTTCCTGACTCTAGGGGGCGATGCTCATCTCCGTTTCAAAGCCGAAGAGCCAGCGCTGTCCGAAGACGACTCCGTGGTCATGTGGCCGGCAGGACTCAATGCCAAAGATGCACAGAAACGCTGTTCCCTTCCCACCAAAGGTGGTCCCTATTTTTCTACTTGCATTTTCTTTACATTCTTTCGAACTGCTAGGTTGGCAAAAGCTGGAACAAGTCACGGGAGCTCACCCTGTTGCGCAGCACTAGGGATTCGAACCGCTGAACTGCCGACCTTTCGATCGACAAGCTCATAATATTTTAGGAAATAATTTAGGAAACATTAAAAAGGCAGAATATATTTCCCTGGATGAGAAAAGGGGAAACATGTTTTAAAGACAAAGCAGCTCCCTGCAACCCCTTTCAGCTCCAGCATGATGGGATTGAGACATGGCCCTCAGGCACTAGTGGGATTCAGCCGGTTCGTACCACTTCGAGAGAACTGGTTGTTAACTTTCTGAGCAGTTTGGCAAACTGGTTGTTGGAAGAAATCATTAGAGCAGAGAACCGGTTGTTAAATTACTTGAATCCCACCACTGCCCTCAGGACAGGATAGGATTAGCCCTCTACCCATCTAGCAACAGAACTCACCACATGGCACCTGGGGAGATTGCATCACCCTGCAAGATTCAACCATGCCTGGGACTCAAGACAACCTACAAAGCTACCCCTGCATGGGAATCTGACAACCAATCAGAATACAGGACCTTGCCACAGGAACAGGAAGCTCCAAGGCGAGGCCCAAAAGATGATATGAATCTTCCCCTCTTTCTCTTACTCATGTGCTCTATTGCTCTATTGCTCTATTGCTCAGGACCTCAAACCATGTGGTCCTGTCCACCATTAAACCAACTTTCAAAATAGCCTCCATGTTTCCATGTTTCTTCCTCCCCACTTGGAACTGAACCCAGGTGGACATTTCTTCTGACGCACTTAACAACGGTGGCAAGAACGGTTGTAAACCAGGATTTAACTCACTTAACAAGTTTCTCCCTTAGCAACAGAAGTTTTGGCTTAATTGTGGTCGTATGTCAAGGACATCTCGCAGGGCTGACAAAGCTCATCCTCCTTTTTTTTAAATGCATCGCTGGTGATAATAATAATAATAATAATAATAACCACCTTACTCGGAACAGCTTACATCCTCCGACGATACCTTAACAGTTCCTAGGTCCTTGGTTAGGACTCGAGCTGCTGAGCTATTAACCAGCCTCAAAGACTGTGAATCTCACTACAGATTAACCAATAATAATAATAATAATAATAATAATAATAATAATAATAATAATAATATTGAGGAGCTTTACCTTGTCGTGGTGGAGGAGCTTGCGTGCTCTAGTGATCCTAAGAGCTATGCTGAACAGGTACAACCATATCAGACAGATCTTAGGTGAAGGGCCAGACAAAATTTGCATTCAAACATGGTGAATATGAAAAAATGAAATTTATGCCAGCTGGATTAAAAGGGTTCCATTGGATGCTATGGCTCCTGGGCATTCTACGCAAACTAAGTTACAGGGCTCAGTTCCCTCTGCTAAGCAATCAGGGCATGGAGCTGACAAGCTACTGGAAGAAAAACCCCAAAAGCGAAAAATCTGGACTAGGGAAGAAAACACCTCTATTATGGAAGCTTACTATCAGTCTGAGTCAGCAAAACGTGGATTTCAAAAATGAACGTATCGGATTTGGAAATTGAACCATACGGACTGTGACACCAGTGAACAAAGGTTAATGGACCAACGGCGTGTAATCCTAAACCACAAATTTTTCACTACAGAAGAATTAGTCTGCTGAGCCTGATAGCTCGGCAGACTAAAAGCATTGTGATTAACTCCAGCTGTCTGCAATTACTGCAAGTTCGAATCTCACCAGGCTCAAGGTTGACTCAGCCTTCCATCCTTTCTAAGGTGGGTAAATTGAGGACCCAGTTTGTGGGGGCAATAAGCTGACTCTGTGTGTGTGTGTGTGTGTGTGTGTGTGTGTGTGTGTGTGTGTGTGTGTGTATGTATATGTATGTATGTATGTGTGTGTGTGTGTGTGTATATATATATATATATATATATATATATATATATATATATATATATATATATATATTCTTACTTTTTGTAGGTTAATGTGTGTTCTTCTTTTTAAGCCAGGTTTTTCCTACATATACATACATACACAAAAGTATGAAGGCTATTGCTTAATGCATTGTAAGCCGCCCTGAGTCTCCAGAGAAGGGCGGCATATAAATCAAATTTTTTTAAAAAATTAATAGCAATAGAAGAGAAAGCAATTAATGGTCTGAGTACACCAACAAAGAAGAGTAGCATCAAGAATGATCTGCAGACTCAAAAGCAAATTGAGTAAGAAAGGGAGGAAGGGGATACTGAAATGGATGAAGATAAAGAACAAGGAAGCACTAAAGAACAAATACCAAAAGACGGTGCTCAATTAGCTGGAAAAATAAAGCATCAAATGGAAGATGCTGAAAGAACACGTTTGCCAAAGCTGAACCAATGAACCAGAAAGAATTGAGAAATGTACTAAAAAAGGTCAATGAAGCTGTGCAAACTATCCAAACCACTACATTAGCTGAAACAAACCAACTGATGTATGAAGCAGCCGTCATAACCACCAAAGAACTGGGGTTGAAAATATAAAAGAAACAAAGAGGCAAGAAGGGGAAGCCTAAGTGGAAAATTCGGTTAGAACTGAAGATCAAAAAATTACGTGGAGATTTGAGCAACTTGAAGAACCTAAGACAATGTCAGCTAAAGAACAAGCAGGTCAAAAGCAGTCTGGAAGCAAGATATGATCTGAGGAATAAGGAGATTGTGGTAGTAATTGAAGAGCTGAAGCAGAGGGTTGTTGCCATTGCTGAAAAGATTAAAAGGTACGAGAACCGAGTAACTCAGTTCAAGGAAAACTCACAGTTCAGAGCAAATCAGCACTAGTTTTATAAGAGCTTAGAAAATAGAGAAGGAGTAACAACAAATGAAAAGCCTGATAAAGAGAAAGCTCTGAAATTCTGGAAGAATTTGTGGGAAAACAACAAGAAGCACAACAGAAATGCAAAATGGATCAAACAGGTTGAGGACTATTAAACTGCATAAAATGGAAGATGTGAAAATAACAAAAGCAATGGTGCAAAGACAGTCAAGAAAAGTGAAGAACTGGAGTGCACCTGGAACAGATGAGCTGCATGGCTTCTGGTTAAAGGCACTTACAAGTGTGCACAAAAGATTGGCAACCCAGATGAACCAGGTCCTAAAAACACCTGAAAATGATGAATGGATGACAAATGACAATTTTTGATCCAAAAAGATAAAGGAAAAGGAAAGGACCCTGGAAACTATAGGCCAATCATCTGTTTGCCAAAACATACAAGCTTCTTACTGGTATCATTGCAAACTATATCCATGGATACTTGGAACGAAATAACTTGCTTCCTGTAGAACAGAAAGGATGCTGCAAAAACTCAAGAGGAACAAAGGATCAATTGCTGATTGACAAGCTAATCCTAAAGAACTCAAAGAAAAGACGAACCAACCTGTTCATGGCTTGGATAGACTGTAAGAAAGCGTTTGATTCAGTTTCCCATAGCTGGATCAAGAAATGCCTGGAAATCTTTGGCATCAGCAGAAACATACAAAAATTCATGGAATCTTCAATGAACCTCTGGAAAACAAAACTTATGGCTAATGAAGAAGATCTAGGTGAAGTTGAAATTAAACAAGGCATTTTCCAGGGCGATTCCCTTTCACCCCTACTTTTTATACTCTCAATGCTACCACTGACAATCATTTTGAAAAATCTGAACTGTGGATACGAACTTGCAAAGAAAGGACTGAAAATCTCGCACTTGATGTACATGGATGATTTGAAGCTGTTTGGTAAAACAAAAGCTGAACTGAATTTATTAACTGAACACACAAAAGAATTCAGCCAAGACATTGGTATGCAGTTTGGAATTGACAAATGTGCAACAATAGCAACCAAAGCAGGTAAGATCATAGAAGAGGATGGAATAGAACTAGAGAATGAAGAAACGATAAAGGCAGTAAAATCAGAAGAAGGCTACAAGTACTTGGGGATTTTAGAGGCCTCTGACTTAATGCATAATAAAGTCAAGGAAATAACTTTAGTCAAGTACATTCAGTGAATTCGTAAGATATTAATGTCCAAATTGAGCGGAGGAAACATCATAAAAGCCATAAATACCTGGGCTATACCTGTGATTCGATACTCTGCAGGAATAATTGACTGGACCCAGATGGAATTAGACAATTTGGACAGAAAAACAAGGAAGCTTATGACAATGAATCATGCCTTGCACCCTAAAAGTGATGTTGACCGATTATATTTACCAAGAGCAGAGGGTGATCGAGGACTCCTACAAGTAAAGCAGACTGTGGACGAAGAAAAACGCAGCTTGAATGATTACATCCAGAAAAGTGAAGAACCAATGATTAAGGAAGTAAATAAAGGAGGCCTTTTAAAGACAACTAAAACAAAAGCAGAATATAAGAAAGAAGTAATTGAGCAGTGAGCTGAAAATTGGAAAAGCAAAGCTCTGCATGGCCAATACTTGAAAAGTATTGAAGGCAAAGCTGACCAGATACTAACTTGGAACTGGTTAAGATCAGGAGTACTGAAAAAAGAAACAGAAAGCTTTATTTTGGCAGCTCAAGAACAAGCCCTAGCCACAAGCAACATGAAGGCAAAAATTCAACATGTTACCACCAACAGCAAATGCCGCCTCTGTAATGAGAAAGATGAGACAGTCGACCACCTGATCAGTGGGTGCAGCAAAATTTCACAAACCGACTACCTACAACGCCATGACCGTGTTGCTAAGATCATTCACTGGAAATTGTGCCAGAAGTTTGGATTTGAGTCCAGCAAAAACCACTGGGAACATCAAGCTGAGAAAATTTTAGAGAATGAGAAACTCAAGATCTTGTGGGACTTTAGGATTCAGACTGACAGGCACTTGGTCTACAACACACCTGACATAACGGTAGTTGAAGAGAAAAAAGTATGGTTCATTGACATTGCAATACCTGGTGATGCACGGATTGAAGACAAGCAGCAAGAAAAAAATCACAAAGTACCAGGACTTGCAAATGGAAGTTGAGCGACTGTGGAAAAAGAAATCGTGTATTGTCCCGATTGTAATTGGAGCCCTTGGAGCAATACCCAAAGGGCTACCCCACTATTTAGAAATTCTAAATTTACCGGACTTGAACATTTTGACTCTACAAAAAACCACCTTACTCGGAACAGCTTACATCCTCCGACGATACCTTAACAGTTCCTAGGTCCTTGGTTAGATTAATAATAATAATAATAATAATAATAATAATAATAATAATAATAATAATAATAATAATAATAATAATAATAATAATAATAATAATAATAATAATAATAATGCTTTTTTTAGCAAGATGGCCCCCTTATCCTGCACAACAAACCTTCCAGGGGTACTTCACCTGAAACGATCCAATGCACAACTCAAAGTAGAGACGGGCTCCCACATGGCTGTATTCGGGCAGGAAGTTGAAGATGATGTAATGGGTTCCAAACAAGGGAATGAGAAGCAGGGTTGACTTAGAGAGGCGTCTAGGGAAGGGGTTTGGGGGGTGGTGGGGTGGAAGGAAAAAAAAGAGTTTACAGAACTGAAGGAACTCTTAAGTAGCAATGGCCACTAGAGGGCACTTGTGTACTCCATTGGAGTCAGCATTGTCATCTCTATAGGACCCTCCCACATACAGCATTTATTGGATAAAGCAAGTGCTTTCTTTCTCTTTCTCTTTCTCCCTCGCTCCTTCCTTCCTTCCTTCCTTCCTTCCTTCCTTCCTTGTCTTTCTTTCTTTCTTCCTTTCTTTCTTTTCTTTCTCCCTGCCTCTCCCTCTCTCCTTCCTTCCCTCCTTCCCTTCCTGTCTTTCTTTCCTTCTTTCCTTTTCTTTCTCTCTTTCTCTTTCTCCCTCCCCCTCCCTCCCTCCCTCCCTCCCTTTCCTTCCTTCTTTCTTTCCTTCTTTCTCTCTGTTTCCCTCCCCCTCTCCTTCCTTCCTTCCTTCCTTCCCTCCCACTTTCTTTATTTCCTTCTTTATTTTTCTTTCTTTCTTTCTCTCTTTCTTTCTCCCTCCCACTCCCTCCCTCTCCTTCCTTCCTTTCTTCTTTCTTTCTTTCCTTCTTTCTCTCTTTCTCCCTCCCCCCTCCTTTCTCCCTTCCTTCCCTCCCACTTTCTTTATTTCCTTCTTTATTTTTCTTTCTTTCTCTCTTTCTCTTTCTCCCTCCCCTTCCCTCTCTCCTTCCTTTCCTCCCTCTTTCTTTCTTTTTCTCTCTCCTTCCTTCCTTCCTTCTTTCCCTCCCCTCCCTCCCTTCCCTCCAGCCAATCTTTAGATGGCAATGCCCACATTTCTTTATCGTCCCTTCTGTTCATCTTTATTTATTTATTCATGCTGTGCATTGAAAACTCCCGATTGCATGCAGCATGCTCCAAACTACAATTGGAACAAAAAAAAAAAGCACAGTAACATCGAATGAAACTGAAAATGAAAATGCAAGCACTTTTGTAAATTTCACTTTTCTTTCAAGTTTTCTTGTTTAGGAACAGGATTTGCGGGGAGGGAGGGAGAATTTTGCAACCTGCTTTATAGCAGGCTCCTCCACTGTCTTACCTGTATTGAAATGAGTTGCTCAAACTGATGTCCCTGGGATGCAGTTTTTTCATCAGGATTTGGACAATATTGACGAAAAGAATGAAATTGACCTGTTGGTGTAGAAGAAACAGAGAAAAAGAGAATGTGCTGGTTGCAGAAATAAGAGATGAAACTTCGTTTCTCAAAATTTGGCAACTTCTAAGACATTGGACTTCAACTCCCACAATTCCCCAGTCAGCATGGCTGGCTGAAGAATTCTGGGAGTTGAAGTCCACATTAAGACACGTGAACGTGTGAGACAGAGTGAAATAACGGTGACTTAATGCAGTGTTTCTCAACCTTAGCCACTTTAAGATGGGTGGACTACAACTCCCAGGATTCCCCAGCCAGCTTGGAATTGTGGGGACTGAAGTCTAGCGCTAATGGTGTTAATGTAGCTTGGATAATGAAATGTTTGCAAGGTAATAACCCAGCTCAGAGAGCACCAAGTCTATCTCTCTTAAGCATGGAATCCTGGGAGTTGAAGTCCAGCTATCCTAAGCAAGGAATCCTGGGAGTTGAAGTCTACATATCTCAAGTATGAAATCCCAGGAGTTGAAGTCCACATAAGCAGGGCATTCTGGGAGTTGAAGTCCACTTATCTTAACCATGGGATTCTAGATGTTGAAGTCCACACATCTTAAAGGGACTAAGATTGAGAAAATCTGGACTAATGGATTGTCCTTGATCTGAATTTTCTGTCCCATTTTCCCTTCATTGTGATTGTTCCAATCCTCAAACTATCTGTTGCTGGATATTTGTCAATAGACCAGGCTTATATTTCTCAATATCTCCTCAGCTCAACCCAGCTCAAATGAGCCTTTTCCTCTCCTGGGCATGTATTTCTTTACAAGTAGTCCTCAATTTACAGCCACAGTTGGGACCCAAATTTCTGTTTACTAAAGCAAGAGTTGTAAAGTGATTCAAATCCAATTTTACGATCTTTATTTTTCGCCACAGTGGATAAGCCAATTGCTGCATTTAATTGTTGTTAAGTGAACCCCACTATCATTAAGGGAATCGAGTTTGCTTGGAAGCTAGCTGGGTAGGTCACAAATAGTGACCACATGACCCCAGGATGCTTCAACCGTCATAAACCCTGGCCAAATTCCAAACACCTGGATTTTGATCACTTTACCATGGAGATGCTGCCGTGGGTTGTAAGTGTGAGGACTGGTCATAAGTTAATTTGTTCTGTGCCAGTGTAACTTCGATCAGTCACTAAATGAATGGTCGTAACTCAAGGACCACCAGTACTGAATTTATAGGCTTCCCACATCTGCCACAGTTCTGAGTAACTTACAAATTAAGTTGCTTTGTTCTGTATTCTTTCAGGCAGATGACTTCAACTCTATTGTTACGGCTGCCATTTTAACTATTTCACCAATATCTCCTTTTCCTCAGATACTTCTGCTAAATCCTTTCTTTTCCCCTTTTCGTTTCGGTCCTAACTTTGGACCAAGAATAACAAGCAACTGGAAATGTTATCTTGGACTGAACCCAACCCTTGCTCAAATCAGGAAAGTCCAAGGGAGTCAGAAAAGTCAAGATGGTTGCCACAACTCTGTGATAAGGGTTATAATTGTATATTCCGAGTTATGATAATACAATAATATATAATAAAACTTACAAGTAGTCCTCAATGTATGGCCACATTTGAGCCCAACATTTATGTTACTAAGTGAGTGGTGCAGTGGCCTAGAGGTGGAGCTCTCGCCTCATGACCATGAGGCTGTGAGCTCAATCCTAGATAGCAGCAAATATGTCTTTCTCAGGGCACAATTTGCTGCGAACACTGCAGTGGTGACAGGAAGGGCATCCGGCCAGTAAATACTCAGCTCCATTCAGTTACCCCGCACTCCACCCTGATGTAAGGGATTATGTGGTCAATAAAAGACCAACAACAACAACAACAAAAACAAAACAAAATGTTGCTTAGTGAGAAATTTGTTAACTGAATTTTTGCCCTATTTTACCACTTTTCTTGCCAGGTTTGTTAAGCGAATTGCTGCAGTTGTTAAGTGAGTAACACAGTTGTTAAATGAATCTGGCTTCCCCGCTGACTTTGCTTGTTGCAAAAGTTGCAAAAGGAGATCCCGTAACCCCGAGACAAAGTGACTGTCACAGATGTGAGCCAGTTGTCAAGCATTTGAACGTAAATCAAGAGAGCCTGGTTTAAGCTCTGCAGACAAAGCACCGTAATTAACATCCAGCTGTCTGCAATTACACCCATTCGAATCTCCCCAGGCTCAAGGTTGACTCAGCCTTCCATCCTTTCAAAGGTAGGTAAATTGAGGACCCAGTTTGTGGGGGCAATAAGCTGACTTTGTACAAATATACAAAAGTATGAAGGCTATTGCTTAACGCATTGTAAGCCACCCTGAGTCTTCGGAGAAGGGCGGCATATAAATCAAATTAAAAATAAATAAATAAATAAATAAATCCTGTGACCATGGGGTGGTTGCAACGGTCATATGTGAGAAAAGGGGTCCTAACTCACTTTTTTTCAGTGCCGTCGTAACTTCGAATGGTCACTAAACAAACGGTTGTCCGTGCATTTTAAAATTAAGAATTACTTCGTTGTCATTTTCACGCCTGTCGAAAAGGAAGGGGTGCTGATGACAAGGTTGCGGCCGCCATCTTGACTTTTTTGACTTTCCTTCAGAGAACACTGAGCCATCACCACCATATGTCTTTTGCTCATATAGATGGGCAGTAAAACCAGTTGCCATTCCTACCAGTGACATAAAGGAAACTGGAAACCATATACACACCGCAACAGAGACCATGATGGGGCCTTGGATGATCCACCAGTAAGGGGAATCTTGGTTTGTGTCCCAGCACCTGGAGAGGGAGAGACCCATGATAGTTAAACAGATTATATAAACAGATATTTTAATATTAGATTTTCCTCCCTTTCCCTTGACTTTGTTTTCGAAAGGACTGCAGTTTTTCTGAGGGCATCGGATTGGAGAAAGGATCGCCATGAATATTCACACAAATTTGAGGGCATTTTGTAAAATATCACCGTAACGAGCATCGTCACAGTCTGATTATTGTGACTATTCCTCCTGAGGTGATTTATTTATTTGATTTATTTATTTGATTTATATGCCGCCCTTCTCTGGAGACTCAGGGCGGCTTACAATGCATTAAGCAATAGCCTTCATACTTTTGTATATATTTATACAAAGTCAGCTTATTGCCCCCACAAACTGGGTCCTCAATTTACCCACCTTAGAAAGGATGGAAGGCTGAGTCGACCTTGAGCCTGGCTACGATTGAACTCGCAGAATTACAGGCAGCTGGATGTTAATTGCTGCCTTTAGTAGGAGGCATTAGCCCCCTACGCTACTCAGGCTCCTGAGTAGCGTAGAAGATTAACTAGAAAATGCAATCTACAACTAAGGAGAAATTTCCTGACAGTGAGAACAATTAATCAGTGGAACGGTTTCTCTCCGGAAGTGGTGGATGCTCCATCCTCCATCGCTGGAGGTTTTCAAAAATGAGACTGGACAGCCACTTGTCTGAAATGATATAGGGCCAAAAAAAGAAGAAAGAAAAAAAAGGTTTTTTGACCTATTAAACAGACTGATTGCAAAGTTCATTTGGCAAGGGAGGAAACCCAGAATTAGATTGAAAATTCTACAGGACACGAGGGACAGAGGACGAGTAGCCCTACCAGATTGGGAGATTTACTATCAAGGAGCATGACTGACTTAGATAAAAGTTGGGAAATAAAAGAACTTTAATAATCGAGGGTCATGACCTGCAGGCTGGACGGCATACATTTTTATGGGGCGAAAAATACAAATTACATGGATATTTCAAAAGACATATAATTAGGAATTCACTCTTAATAATTTGGAACAAAATTAAAAAAAACAACATTATACGGGAATGCCAAATTGGATTTCGCCCAATGAAATATTAACCCTCCCAACTCTAATAGATTGGACTAAAATAATTAGGCATAGGGATATACTTAATTGGGAAATCTAAAAACGAAACAAGAATTAGAACATGATCTGAACAGGGAAATACAATGGTGGACGTATCTGCAAGTCAGATCAAAATACACAGAGGACACAAAGATTAATCAGATACAATTGGAACAAAATGAATTAAACAAAATTATATATGGGAAAGACCAAAAATTAATTAGTAAAATTTACAATTTTTTTTTATTATTAAAAAGTTTTACAAAAGGTTTACATGTTTATTTTCTCCCTTCCCTACCACCCCCATTCCTTCAGAGCAGGTCCCTACCAGCTCTGTTATTGTGATTTTATCCCACATACAGTATGATTTTATTGAATAAAATTTTTGTTAAGAACTTGAAAAGTTTATGTGAATTTTGTTAAACTGGAAGGGCCTGGGCTTTAAATGGCCAGGAGTGCCCACCAATTTGAATTTTGACTTTGGAACACACATATAGTCCTCGGCTTACAACCACAATTGTGCCCAAAATTTCCGTGCCTAAGTGAGACATTTGTTAAATGAGTCTTGCCCCAGTTTACGACCTGTCTTGCCACAGCTATTAAGTGAATCGCCGCGGTTGTTAACCAACGGCTTCCCCATTGGTTCTGCTTATCAGACGGTCGCAAAAGGGGATCATGGGACCGCGGGACCGTGCGACCGTCACAAATATGAGTCAGTTGCCAATCGCCCAGATTTTGATCATGTCACTAACCATGGAGGTGTCACAGTGGTCGTAAATGTGAAAAACAGTCATAAGTCACTTTGCACCTTGGGTGGTGCAGCGGACTAAAGTTCTGTTAAGTAACACCAGCTGCTTGCAATTCCTGCAAGTTCGAATCTCACCAGGCTCAAGGTTGACTCAGCCTTCCATCCTTTCGAGGTAGGTCAAATGAGGATCCAGATTGTGGGGGCAATAAGCTGACTGTATTAAAAAAGAACACCGCTTAGGAGGGGCTGAAAGCCCTACTAAGCAGGTATATACAAAAATATGAAGGCTATTGTTTAACGCATTGTAAGCCGCCCTGAGTCTCCGGAGAAGGACGGCATATAAATCGAACCAATAAATAAATAAATAAATAAATTTTCAGTGTCGTTGTTGTAAGTCAAGGACTATTTGTAGTGGGGTGCCTTGACACCCCTTCGGTTCTGGCCAGTATCCTGGCAGGCTTAACTTAAAAGCCACCCTTGACTTAAACACGCACACACACACACACACACACACACACACACGGTGCAGCAACGTGAGAAAAAGGTCTGGCTTACAAAACGTCTTCAAAATACACTTTCACAAATATCCACAGGGTGGTGAAGATTGTCGGGGAACCTTGAAAAGAAAGAGAAAAGGGAATTTGTGAATGCATTCAACTCTGCCAAGGGCTGCCCTCCCCTCCCGGGGATTCACAAAACAACCCTGAATTTTGCAGCAGGAGGAAGAGAAAGGGAGAGAGAGAAAAGAAGAATCGATATTCTACATTGAGCTTTTACAAATTGCCGTGAAATGTCCCCAGAACTAACGACAGCCCACAATCCAGTTCGTTCATCAAACAGAGACGGCTTTGTAGAAAACACGGGTAGACCTCCACGTATGATCGTTCGTTTAGTGACTGCTCTAAGTTACAACAGCACTGGAAAAAGGGACATCCTTATAGTCATGTGATTATAATTCAGACGCTTGGCAACTGACTCGTATTTATGATGGTCATAGTGTCCTGGGGTTAGGTGATTCTAATGGTGGGGTCCTTGGTGCTTTCTGAGTTTGGTGTTTTTTTTTTCCAAACGTTTCATGACTCTACTAGGGAACGTCATCAGTGCCTGAAGGGAGTGAGATTTGCATCTATTTTTTATAAACTAGTGGCTTGCCATGTCAGTACTGATGGGAGTCTTCTTGGGGATCCTAAATTTTCTTTCTTTCTTTCTTTCTTTCTTTCTTTCTTTCTTTCTTTCTTTCTTTCTTTCTTTCTTTCTTTCTTTCTTTCTTTCTTTCTTTCTTTCTTTCTTTCTTTCTTTCTTTCTTTCTTTCTTTCTTTCTTTCTTTCTTTCTCTTTCTCTTTCTCTTTCTCTTTCTCTTTCTCTTTTTTCTTTCACTCTCTTTTCTCTTTTTCTTTCTTTCTCTTTCTTTTTTCTCTCTTTCTTTCTCTCTCTCTTTTCTTTCCTTCCTTTCTTTTTTCTCTCTTGTTTCCTTTCTTTCTTTTTCTCTTTCTCTTTTTCTTTCCTTTTCTTTCTTTCTCTCTCTCTTTCTCCCTCTCTCTTTCTCTCGTCTTTCTTTCCTTCCTTTCTTTTTTCTTTTCTCTCTCTCTTTGCTTCTTTCTTTCTCTCTTTCTTTCTCTTCTTTCTTTCCTTCCTTCCTTCCTTCTTTTTTCTCTCTTGTTCTTTCTTTCTCTTTTTTCTCTTTCTTTCTCTCTCTCTTCCTTTCTCTTTCTTTCTTTGTCCCTCTTGCTCTTCTTTCTTTCTTTCTTTCTTTCTTTCTTTCTTTCTTTCTTTCTTTCTTTCTTTCTTTCTTTCTTTCTTTCTTTCCTTCCTTCCTTCCTTCCTTCCTTCCTTCCTTCCTTCCTTCCTTCCTTCCTTCCTTCCTTTCTTGTTTTCTTTCTCTCCCCCCTCTCCTCTCTTTCTCGAACATCGTAACTCCCCATCTCCATCATACACTTTGAGCTTGTTTGTCTGAGCTGATAATTCCTTGGTTAGAGGTATTGTTCACAGGTATAAGCTAGCATGTGTGTGAATATACACCCATTTTTTGTAGCATTTTTTTTAAAAAAATTAATAGTTTGAGCTAAGCAGAAGCAGATTAAAGTGAACCTATGCTTGGAAAAAACTGTGAACGTTTCTGTTCCTGTGACTCCACAGGGTGATGCAAAAGTATGGATTTTATATGCTGAAGCGCAACTAGAGAAAGCTATTTTTACCCATGTGTGGAAATGGAAATGCTAGAACCACTTCTGTCTCCCTTGGCTGAATGACTAAAGGATTTGTGGGAAAGAGAGATAATTCTATACGCATCACACTGAGTTTCTTTATGTGTATCTCGCCTTTATTATTTTTACAAACAGCTCAAGGTGGCAAACATAACCAACACACCTTCCTCCACATATTTTCCCCACAACAACAACCCTGCAGGTGGGATGGGCTGAGAGAAAGGAACTGAGCCCGCTTTTTTTTAAAAGTGTGATTAAAACTCTCCATCTCTTGGTGATTGGCCTAAAATCACCCAGTTAGCTTTCATGCTTAAGGCGGGACTAGAACTCCCCATCTCCCGGTGATTGCCCTAAAATCACCCAGTTAGCTTTCATGCTTAAGGTGGGACTAGAACTCCCCATCTCCTGGTGATTGGCCTAAAATCACCCAGTTAGCTTTCATGCTTAAGGCGGGACTAGAACTCCCCATCTCCTGGTGATTGGCCTAAAATCACCCAGTTAGCTTTCATGCTTAAGGCGGGACTAGAACTTCCCATCTCCTGGTGATTGGCCCAAAGTCAATCTTTGGGCCAATCACCCAAAGATTGACTTTGGGCCAAAGATTGACTTTGGGCGTGTTCTAGAGATCCCATCACTTTTGATGAGGGGGGAGGTACTTGCCCCCGTTGAAAAGGCCCACAACTTGGGTGTCCTCCTGGATTCCCGGTTGTCGCTGGAAGATCATTTGACGGTGTGACCAGGGGGCTTTCGCGCAGGTTCGCCTGGTGCGACAGTTGTGCCCTGTCCTAGACCGAGGTGCCCTTTGCACAGTCACCCATGCTGTGGTTATTTCTCTCTTGGATTACTGCAACTCCCTCTACATGGGGCTGCCCTTGAGGTGCACCCGGAGGCTCCAGCTGGTCCAGAATGCGGCTGTTGTTGTTACGGGAGCTCCCCATTTCTCCCGCTTAATACCTCTCCTATGTGAGCTGCACTGGTTACCAGTGGTCCTCCGGATCCGCTTCAAGGTGCTGGTACTTACCTTTAAAGCCCTACATGGCTTAGGTCCGGGGTATTTGCAGGACCATCTCCTACCCGCCTCCCACCATCCTCTCCGCTCACACAGGGCTGCCCTCCTCAGGGTACCATCGAATGTTGGCTGGCGACGTCTAGGGGTAGAGCGTTCTCTGTGGGCGCTCCTGCCCTCTCGAATGAATTACCCACCGAACTCCGGACAGCCCCTGATCTATGTTCCTTCTGTCGAGGCCTAAAGACTTGGATGTTTCAACAAATTGGCTGAGTCTGATTCGTGTGTTTTACTATTTATTTGTCCTGTTTTAATTGGTTTTTAATTGGATTTTTTTCCTTTATTATTGTATGTTTTTTTCATTTGTGTTCGCCACCCTGAGTCCTTTGGGAGAAGGGCGGCATATAAATTTTTGTAAATAAATAATTGAAAATAAATAAAGTCACCCGGATGGCTTTTATGCCTAAGGCGGGTCTAGAACTCCCAGTCTCCTAGCGATTGGTCCAAAGTCACCCAGTCGGCTTTCACGCATTTGCTGGTTCTCCGAACTACTCTAAATTTCTACTACCGGTTCTCCAGAACCTGTCAGAACCTGCTGGATTTCACCCCTGGTTTAATCCCATCACTTAAAAAAACAAAACAAAACACAAGGGAAGAAGGTGAGTCAAGAATTCAGCCTGACTTACCCCATCCAAAGAAGACAAGCCACCAGTAGAATTTCTTTCCTTGGGGAAAGGAAGAGAGGAGCAGGTAGTTGAGGTACAGAGCTTCTACTAAGAGCCACATGAAGTTGGCCATGGTGAAAAAGTTAAGGAAGACCACCGAGATCTTACATCCGGCCTGTGAAAGAAGCAAGGAGGCATCTCAAGGAAATTTCTCATTGGCATGGTTCACTCAAAACAAATCCTATCTCTAAACATCTTGGGAAAGGAAACCTGGCAAGAATAGCCCCCCCAACACCCCAGATGATGAGCTCAAGAAAGATCCAGATGGATCTTGACAGGACACTGGGCCCCACCTAGCAGAATGAAATTCAGTGGTGAGGAAAAAATAAGGTTCTAAGCTAAGGCAAAAAAAACCGAAGGTACAGGTAGATATTAGGTGAAACCTGGGTCAATAGCAGTAACTGTGAGATCTTGAAGTCTTATTGGACAACTATTTAAATATGAGCCAGCGGTGTGCAGCAGCTGCCAAAAAACCAAAGGAATTCTAGGTTGCATCAACAGAGGGATAGAATCACGATCACCTGAAGTGCTAATACCACTTTATAAGGCCACACTTGGATTACGGCATCTAGTTTACGCCATGATGTAAGAAAGATGTTGAGATTCTGGAAAGAGTACAGAGAAGAGCAACAAAGATGATTAGGATACTGTAACGTAAGAAGAATGGTTGCTGGACCTGGGTCTGTCTAGTCTGATGAAGAGAAGGACTAGGGGTGACATGATAGCAGTCTTCCAATATCTCCGGGGCTGCCACAAAGAAGAGGGAGTCAAGCTCTTCTCCAAAGCACCAGAATTCAGCACAAGGAATAATGGTTGGACACTAATCCAGGAGAGAACCAATCTAGAATGAAGGAGAAATTCAGTGAGAACAATTAACCAGTGAAATGGCTTCCCTCCAGAAATTGTTGGTGCTCGATCACTGGAAGTTTTCAAGAAGAGATTGGATAGCTATTTATCTGAAATGGTGTAGGATCTCCTGCTTGGGTAGGGGGTGGCGCTGGAGTAGATGACCTACAAGGTCCTTTCTGTTCAATGAATCGAAGTCACTCTAACCCTAACCCTAACCCTAACCACTCAACCTTGAAGGATCTACCCAAAGTTATTTTCCCACTGGATTTAGGCAACTTTGGCAAACTCTCAACGCCCAGAAGATGCAGATAAATTGCTGAAGACAAGGGAAGATTGCAAAGGAGGCAGAAAAATATGAGGAGAGAGCTGCGTGTGGTTTTCTTGTCACTCGACTCGCTCAATATATCCATTCTTGGTGTATTCAGTCCATGTTGTCAAATGGATTCTCCTAACATTTAGTTGAGAGATTCCTTTTGTTAGGGCACAAACACTGAATTTTGTGTCCGAAATGGCACCATTCTTCACCGTCTGTAAGTAACTTTCATCTTTATATCGCCTTTGAGGGCTTTCTCAAGTGTTTTTGAGAGCTTCCAGAATAGATATCAACCTTCCTCTCCCAGCTGAGAAACACACGCGGCCTGGACTAATGCACAAGGGGCCATTTTTCTAATCCTGGGTGAACTGGAAGTCAACCTCAACTCGATTATCCTTCTGCTACTTCCTTCAAACATTGCAATTCTATGGTAGGATGGGAGAAGGCCTAAATTTATTATTTATTTACTTAGTTAGTTATTATTTAAATTTTTATACCGCCCTTCTCCCGAGGGACTCAGGGCGGTGCACAGCCGCAGTAAAACAACATATATCACAAAATTTTAAAAAAAAAACAGTTTAAAACATATTAAATAATTTGGCCCTACATTAAAACTCAAAAACTAAAACACCCATTAAAATTCATTATTCAGCCAGCCCAGCCTGTTGAAACAGTAAGGTCTTAAGGGCACGGCGAAAAGTACGTAGGTCGGGAATTAAACTTATCCCCGGGGGCAATTCATTCCAGAGGGCGGGTGCCCCCGCAGAGAAGGCTCTCCCCCAAGGGGTCGCTAGTCGACATTGTTTCACCGACGGCAACCTGAGGAGTCCCTCTCTGTGGGAGCTTACTGGCTGGTGGGAGGCCATCAGTGGCAGAAGATGATCTCGTAAGTATCCAGGTCCTAAGCCGTGGAGCTCTTTAAAGATGGTAACTAACACCTTGAATTGCACCCGGAAGACCACCGGGAGCCAGTGCAGCTCGCGCAGGGGAGGTGTTACATGGGTGCGCCATGTCGCTCCCATAATCACCCGCGCGGCCACATTCTGGACCAGATGAAGCCTCCAAGTGATCTTCAAGGGGAGCCCCGTATAGAGAGTATTACAGTAGTCCAGACAGGAAGTGACGAGGGCATGGGTGACCGTGCGCAGGGCATCCCGGGCCAGAAAGGGACGCAACTGGTAAATCAGGTGAACTTGATAAAAAGCCCCCCTGGCCATAGCCGTCATATGATCTTCTAAAGACAGCCGTGTATCCAGGAGGACACCCAGGTTGCGAGGCCTCTCTGAGGGGGCCAAGATCTCACCCTCAATAGTCAGCTGGCTATACCGGGACGCCGGAAACCACAGCCACTCGGTCTTGGAGGGGTTGAGTCTGAGCCTGTTTCTCCCCATCCAGATCCACATGGCCTCCAGGCATCGGGACATCATGTCAAGGGCATCATTGGGGTGGTCCGGAGTGGAAATGTACAGCTGAGTATTATCAGCGTACTGATGGAACTTCACCCCAAAACCATGGATGATCTCACCCAGCGGCTTCACATAAATGTTGAACAGGAGAGGCGAGAGGACCGACCCCTGTGGCACCCCGCAAGTAAGGGGCCTCGAGGTCGATCTCTGTCCACCTATCAACACTGACTGCGACCTGTCAGAGAGGTAGGACGAGAACCATCGTAATACGGTGCCTCCCATTCCTAACCCCTCCAGCCAGCACAGCATGATACCATGGTTGATGGTATCAAAAACCGCTGAGAGATCTTATAGGACCAGGATCGAGGAATAACCCCTGTCCCGGGCCCTCCAGAGATCATCAACCCAGCAATAACTGGGAAAGATGCATTTTGTAACCCAGCTGCCCGTAATTATTTATAAATAGTCTTCGACTTATGACCACAACTGAGCCCAAAATTTCAATTGCTAAGCCAGACCGTGGTTGAGTGAGTTTTGCCCAATTTTATCACCTTTCTTGCCACTATTTTTAAGTGGATCCCTGCAGTAGTCATTAAATGAATTTGGCTTCTGCATCGATTTTGCTTGTCATAAGGTCGCAAAAGGGGATCACATGATCGCAGGACGCTACGACCGTCATAAACGTGAGCCAGTTCCCAAGCCTCTGAATTTTGATCACATGACCATGGGGAGGCTGCAACGGTCATAAGTGTGGAAAACGGTCATAAGCCACTTTTTTTCCAGTCCCTTTGTAACTTCGAGTTATAAGTCAAAGACCACCTTACACTTAGGCAAGAAAAACCAAAGGGAGACCTATAGACTGGGGGAAGCTAGGCTTAATGGCAGCGACTTTAAGAGGGATCTTGGTGTCTTAGTGGACAATCAGCTAAATATGAGCCATTCGTGTGCGGCAGCTGCCAAAAAAGCCAATGCAATCCTAAATTGCATTAACAGAGGGATACAATCAAGATCAAGGGAGGTACTAATACCACTCTATAAAGCCTTAGTAAGGCCACACCTAGAGTCCTGCATCCACTTTTGGTCACCACACTATAAAAGAGAATTTGAGACTCTAGAAAGAGTGCAGAGAAGAGCAACAAAGATGATTAGGGGACTGGAGGCTAAAACGTACGAAGAAGGGTTGCAGGAACTGGGCATCATGGCTGGTCTAGTGAAGAGAAGGACCAGAGGGGACAGGATAGCAGTGTCCCAATATTTGAGGGGCTGCCACAGGGAGGAGGGAGGTCAAGCTATTTTCCAAAGCACCTGAAGGCCAGAAGAAGGAATAATGGATGGAAACTGAACAAGGAGAGATTCAACCTGGAAATAAGGAGGAATTTCCTGACAGTGAGAGCAATCAACCAAGAGAACAGAAGATGCCTTCAGAAGTTGTGGGAGCTTCATCACTGGAAGCTTTCAAGAAGAGAGTGGACTGACATCTGTCAGAAATGGTGTAGGTTCTCCTGATTGAGCATTGGACTAGGACACCTCCAAGGTCCCACCCAGCTCCTATTCCCTTCCCTTCCCTTCCCTTCCCTTCCATTCCATTCCATTCTATTCATTCTACTCTACTCTACTCTACTCTACTCTACTCTACTCTACTCTACTCTACTCTACTCTACTCTACTCTACTCTACTCTACTCTATTCTCCAAAGCACCTGAGGGCAGGACAAGAAGCAACGGGTGGAAACTAATCAAGGAAAGAAACAACCTGGAATTAAGGAGAAATTTCCTGACAGTGAGAACAATTAACCAGTGGAACAGATTGCCTCCAGAAGTTCTGGTTGCTCCATCACTGGAGGTGATATCCCATCAAAAATAGATGGGATAACCATTTGACCAGGATGATACAAGGTCGCCCACCTTGAGCAGTTGGGTTGGTCTAGAAGACCTCCAAAGCTCTCTCCAGCCCCAGGATTCGACATCCCCTATTCTTTTCACCCCATACCATGGAGAAGGTGCAGTAATCACTCCCTTCACCGTCCAGGAGGACCGCGTCCTTGATGAAGATCGCAATGGCCTTCAAGATGAAGGTAGAGAAAAGGTGGACATGGATGTAGTTCCTGGGGCATCGAAGTCTCCTGCAGGAAGAGAGAAGATATACTAGGCTGATGGGAATCCATAAGGGTCAATCCAACTTATGTGTCCTAAAGCATTGCAGTGAGTCCTCGACTTACAACCACAACTGAGCCTCAAACTTCCATTGCTAAGTAAGGCAGTTGTTAAGTGAGTTTTGCTCCGTGGTTCAACCTTTCTTGCCCCAGGTTATTAAGTGAATCAAATAAAGCTGTTAAGTGAGTCACGTGGTTGTTAAGGGAATCTGGCTTCCCCATTGACTTTGCTTGACAGAAAGTCACAGAAAGGGACCGTGTGACACTGCGGCCGTCATAAATATGAACCAGCCTCCGAATTCTGATCATGTGACTATGGAGATCCTGCAACGGTCATAAGTGTGAAACATGATCGTAAGTCTCTTTTTTCAGTGCCATTGTAAGTTTGAACGGTCACTAAATGAATGGTTGTAAATCAAGGACTCCCTGCAGTGGACCTGGTGGCTCAGCAGACTAAAGCACTGTGATTAACTCCAGCTGTCTGCAATTACTGTAAGTTCGAATCTCCCCAGGCTCAGGGTCAACTCAGCCTTCCATTCTTTCTAAGGTAGATAAATTGAGGACCCAGTTTGTGGGGGCAATAAGCTGAATTTGTATAAATATACAAAAGTATGAAGGCTATTGCTTAGCGCATTGTAAGCCGTCCTGAGTCTCTGGAAAAGGGCGGCATATAAATCTAATTAAAAGAAGAAGAAGATAGGAAGAAAGGAAGGAAGGAAGGAAGGAAGGAAGGAAAGAAAGAGGGAGGAAGGAAGGAAGGAAGGAAGGAAGGAAGGAAGGAAGGAAGGAAGGAAGGAAGGAAGAAAGAAAGAAAGAAAGAAAGAAAGAAAGAAAGAAAGAAAGAAAGAAAGAAAGAAAGAAAGAAAGAAAGAAAGAAAGAAAGAAAGAAAATCCAGCTGTCTGCAATTACTGTAAGTTCGAATCTCCCCAGGCTCAGGGTCAACTCAGCCTTCCATTCTTTCTAAGGTAGATAAATTGAGGACCCAGTTTGTGGGGGCAATAAGCTGAATTTGTATAAATATACAAAAGTATGAAGGCTATTGCTTAGCGCATTGTAAGCCGTCCTGAGTCTCTGGAAAAGGGCGGCATATAAATCTAATTAAAAGAAGAAGAAGATAGGAAGAAAGGAAGGAAGGAAGGAAGGAAGGAAGGAAAGAAAGAGGGAGGAAGGAAGGAAGGAAGGAAGGAAGGAAGGAAGGAAGGAAGGAAGGAAGGAAGGAAGAAAGAAAGAAAGAAAGAAAGAAAGAAAGAAAGAAAGAAAGAAAGAAAGAAAGAAAGAAAGAAAGAAAGAAAATCCAGCTGTCTGCAATTACTGTAAGTTCGAATCTCTCCAGGCTCAGGGTCGACTCAGCTTTCCATCCTTTCTAAGGTGGGTAAATTGAGGACCCAGTTTGTGGGGGCAATAAGCTGACTTTGTATAAAATATAGAAAAGGATGAAGGCTATTGCTTCACGCATTGTAAACCGTCCTGAGTCTCTGGAGAAGGGCGGCATATAAATCAAATTAAAAGAAGAAGAAAATAGGAAGAAAGGAAGGAAGGAAGGAAGGAAGGAAAGAAAGAAAGAGGAAGGAAGGAAGGAAGGAAGGAAGGAAGGAAGGAAGGAAGGAAGGAAGGAAGGAAGGAAGGAAGGAAGGAAGGAAGGAAGGAAGGAAGGAAGGAAGGAAATCCAGCTGTCTGCAATTACTGTAAGTTCGAATCTCACCAGGCTCAGGGTCGACTCAGCTTTCCATCCTTTCTAAGGTGGGTAAATTGAGGACCCAGTTTGTGGGGGCAATAAGCTGACTTTGTATAAAATATACAAAAGGATGAAGGCTATTGCTTCACGCATTGTAAACCGCCCTGGGTCTCTGGAGAAGGGCGGCATATAAATCAAATTTAAAAAAAACAACTTGGCGCAGTGGCTAGAGTGCAGTACTGCAGGCTACTTCTGCTGACTGCCAGCTGCCTACAATTTGGTGGATCAAATCTCACCAGGCTGAAGGTTGACTCAGCCTTCCATCCTTCCGAGATCGGTAAAATGAGGACCCTGATTGTTGGGGGCAAGAGGCTGACTCTGTAAACCGCTTAGAGAGGGCTGTAAAGTACTGGGAAGCGGTATGTAATTCTAAGTGCTATTGCTACTAGCCAATGGTGAAATGTAAAATTTGTTACTACAGGTTCTGTGAGCGAGGCTTGGTGGGGAGCGGTAATATGACTGAGTGGGCATGGCCAACTTTTTTTTTTCTTTACTTTTAAAAGCATTTTTTCTACAACCTCTTCAGCTGAAGAGGTTGTAAAAAAATGCTTTTAAAGCCTCTGACGATCCCAGCTGACTTGCCTGATTTTTTTCATCATCTGAGAACCATACAACCATCTGAAGAGGTTGTAGAAAAAAATGCTTTTAAAAATTAAAAAAAAAGCCTCTGATGATTGCGCGGCTAAGCTGGGCAATGAAGGGTGGGGGGCAGGGATTTTTGCTACCGGTTCTCCGAACCACCTGCCTCCATCGCTACCGGATTGGGCGATCCGGTCTGAACCAGGAGCATTTCACAGTGCTTGGAAGAAGCAAAGAAGTAAATTTATGGCACTAAAGTTCTAAAGGTAGAACGTTCATGCAATAAATATCAAGAAATAATGATGGTCGTGGAGGAAGCTGGAATTGTAGATAATTGCATCCCGAGCATCTGAGGAATCTTTTTTTGAACTTAACCGTAAGTCAAGGACTACCTTTATTCACTGAGAGCATGGAAATAAGTGCATGACTCAGCCCCACAGATTTGTTGTAGAAGGTGCAGCACACATATTGTAACCCTGTGCAATAAATTTCGAACACACAACTGAAATGGGTTGGGAGGAAGACATATTTCCTAAGCTGATACATATGCCACTAATGAGAGACACTTTGGTCTTGTGGTTAAAGCCCCAGCGTAGAAACTGGGAGATTGTGACTTCTAGTCCTGCCTTAAGCAAGAAAACTAGTGACAGGTGGATGGTGAGTTCTAGTCCCACTTTAAGCATGAAAGCAGGCTAGGGAACTTTGGGCCAATCACCAGGAGACAGTGAGTTCTAGTCCCATTTTAGGCATGAAAACCAGCTAGGTGATTTTGGGCCAATCACCAGGAGAGGGTGAGTTCTAGTCCCACTTTAAGCATGAAAGCTGGCTAGGGAACTTTGGGCCAATCACCAAGAGGTAGTGAGTTCAAAACCCACAACAACAACAACAACAACAACAACAACAACAACAACAGGATCCTGGAAACCTACATACCTGCATGCAAGGAGGACAACAATTGCGATGGCAAGAGAGACAGCTGAGATGCTGTATCCCACAGTATAGATGATTTGGATTGTTGAAAAGAATGAAAGCTGGAATGAAAAGGAAATCAGATGTTCATCTGAGGTTGTCTTGACTTCCTTTCTTACACTTCTCTCTTCCCCCAGGCTCTTTATCCTACAAAATCCCTTCTTAATATCTCATCCAGGCCTTCCCAATTGCTCAAGCTTAGCTCTATTTTCGTTAACCCGAGTGGAATGAGAGCCACAGAGAAAGTCAGAAAGGAGAGGATAATCTAGCAGTGCCCAAGCGGTATAATCCTTGCAAATTGCAGGTAAGTGCACGCAGTGTGATGCGTGTGCACCAGTGGTTGAAATCCAATATTTTTTGCTATTGGTTCTGTGGGCGTGGCTTAGTAGGCATGGTGTGGCTTGGTGGGCGTGGCAGGGAGAGCATACTGCAAAATCCCCATTCCCACCCTACTTCTGGGGGAAGGATACTGCAAAATCCCCATTCCCACCCCACCCCTGGGGGAAGGATACTGCAAAATCCCCATTCCCTCCCCACTCCTGGGGGACGGATACTGCAAAATCCACATTCCCTCCCCACTCCTGGGGGAACGATAATGCAAAATCCCCATTCCCTCACCACTCCAGGGGAAGGATACTGCAAAATCCCCATTCCCACTCCACCCCTGGGGGAAGGATACTGCAAAATCCCTATTCCCTCCCCACTCCTGGGGGAAGGATGTTGTAAAATTTCCATTCCCACGCCACTCTGGGGCCAGCCAGAGGTGGTATTTGCCAGGTCTCCGAACTACTCAAAATTTCCGCTACCGGTTCTCCAGAACCTGACAGAACCTGCTGGATTTCACTCCCGCCGTGCACACCTGCCCCTTACATCAATGGAGTTGCTTGTGTGAGTGCACCTACCTGCTGCTTGCACTCAGCCATCCCCTCGCCTCCCATCACTCCCTGCCAGTCCGCAAAGCCAGAAAGATTGGAGACACCCTGAGATAATCCCATTCTTTTCGCATCTATAACTCCCATGAGCCCCCATCCTCCAAGGATGGGATTCCCCCTTCAAGGTTATGTTAGCACCCTCCCCTTTCCTAGGAGAATGAAATATTTTGGGAAATATTAAAAAGGCAGAAAATTATGTTTCCCTGGATGAGAAATGGAGAAGCATGTTTTAAAGCAGCTCCCAACTTCTTGCCACCCACCCTGGCCAGATGCAGAAACTCAGTCTTTGTCAATGGATCATCACAACACAATGGCAGCAGAAACTCCCCACATGGCACCTGGGAAGATTACATCAGCCAGCAAGGCTAGCTAAGACCCCCACCCCCTGGGAGTCTGACAACCAATCAGGATACTCTTTCTGGGCCCCAGGAAGTTCAAAGCCAGAGAGGGCATAAAACCCGGGGATTCACTGCGTCTCGCCCCCTTTTCTGTTCAGGAACTCAAGCCATGTGATCCTGTCCACCATTAAACCATCTTTCCAAGCAGTCTCCATCTTTCCAGTGTCTTTTTCCCCACTTGGAGCTGAACCCAGAAAGATATTTCTTTCTACAAGTTACACACAGTATGAGTGTTAAACCCCCATTGCAGCTCTTTCACACCTTGGGATTTGTCTGAAATTGGAGTCACAAGTTTGCAGCCAAGCGGTTTTACTCCATAAGGTCGCGAAATGGCCACGGAGAGAAATCAAGGATAGATTGCTCCCCGCTGCAGGATTATATAGGTCACCCTATTCTCAGTTTTAGTTAGCTGAAGCACAGAGATACCAAGCAAACCTTGATTTGTGGTTTGGTCCTTGGTGCTCTCTGAGCTTAGAAGTTTTCTTGAAGATGTTTCATGACCCATCTAAGGAACTTTATCAGTTCAAGGGAACAGAGTTTGCAGGGAGGAGAATCTAGTTAGGTCAAGAAATTCCTACAAGAAAGCCCCAAGCTCAGAGAGCACCAAGTCCAAGGACCCCATAGTCCTTTTACCCCTGGTATTACCTAGTTGGATCATTAAACTTCTTCAACGGGAAGAAGTTAAACTTCTTTCTATCTACGGGACCGCCTTCTGCCACCGATAGCCTCCCACCGGCCAGTCCGTTCCCACAGAGAGGGACTCCTCAGGGTGCCGTTGGTCAAGCAATGTCGGCTGGCGACACCCAGGGGGAGAACCTTCTCTGTGGGAATCCCGCCCTTTGGAACGAACTGCCCCCAGGAAATACGCACCTCCGTGTTTTTCGCAGCGCCCTTAAGACCCTGCTCTTCCGTCAGGCGGGGCTCCCTTCGTAACGGAGTTTTAAATTGGAGTTTTAACTGTGGGGTTTTAATTAGTGGCCGAAAATGTAATAATTTTAATAATTTTAAATTTGTATTGATGTCTGTATTTTTGCGTTTTTACCTGGCTGTACACCGCCCTGAGTCCCTTGGGAGAGGGGCGGTATAGAAATATTATTATTATTATTATTATTATTATTATTATTATTATTATTATTATTATTATTATTATTATTATTATTATTATTAAAAACAACCAAGCTCAGAGAGCAATAAGGACCCTTACAGTCCTCCTCCTCCTCCTCCTTCTTCCTTGTAACCCCCCTCCGTTCTAGCACTGATGATGTTACCTAATAGGGTCGTGAAACGTTTCTAAGAAAAGCCACCGAACTCAGAGAGTCCCAAGGACCCCCACCATTCAATCCTGAGCTGCAAGTACCCCCTTCTCTCTGTGACTGATGGGGAAGATGGTGTTTATCTCAATTCATCCTAATCTCATGACAGCCTTGTTCTTCCCCTTCCCCACCTCTCTCTTCAGGCTGTTGACAGCTTGATGGCGGGGCCCTTACAATTAATGCCAGCACCACACAATTGGCGCGTTAAGGACATGGAAAATAATGAGCATTGAGAGGGTTGCCTGGCTGTGTCCAATTAATAAAGGAAGTCCAGACGAATCTGCTGTTCGCAGAGGCATCGAAAGAGACCCTTCGCTCAAACCTCCATCGAGGTCAAGCACCACTCTGAAGATTGTGAAGTCCTGCTGTTCACCATTGAAAAGCGAGGAGGGGCGGGCGGGAGCAGTTTAATACGGCGTCTCTCCGCCATTTGTACTGACATAAATACGAGTCGATCATCCCACAGAGGCGATGTTCTGCTCGCCTTTGAAATTCTATTTCGGTCCTGTGAATTGAAATGCTCACCTCAAGAGAACTTCACCTAAATTCCGAATCCGCTGAATAAAGGCCTGGCGCCAATTATTTTAACCCAGTTTGAAAGGGAAAAAAAACACCCAGGCAGCAGAATGTCTCCGCTCGACACTAAAATACAGATAGTCCTTGACTTATGACCACACCCGAGCCCCAAATTTCTGCTGCTAAGTGAGGCAGTACTTTTAAGAGAGCTGTGGCCCTGGTTTTTTTGGGGGGGGGGAACATTGTTGTTCAGCGGATCACACTGAAGTCGATGGCTTCCGTCGTTGATTTTGCTTGTGAGCTGTGAACGTTATGAAGGGGTGAGCACATGACCCTCAACGTACGACCACAATTGAGCCCAAGATGTCTGTCGCTAAGCGAGACAGTTGTTCAGTGAGTTTTGCCCCAATTTATGACCTGTCTTGCCACAGTGATTCAGTGAATCATTGCAGCTGTGAAGATAGTAAGACGGTTGTTAAGTGAATTTGGCTTCCCACATTGACTTTTCTTGTCAGAAGTTTGCATGTATGTATGAGAATGTATGTGAGATCGCCGGTCACGCCGCCCAGTTCCAAATAGGGAAGGTCCCGGTAGAGGGCCATGGCCTGGGGGTTGGGGACTCCTGGTGTAGAACGAAGAGAGAAAGATCAATTTCCTACAAAATGGCACTCAAACCACCAGTGGGATTTCAGCACAGGGCTCTGGATGTAGGCTGCCGACTTGTAGCATCTAAAGAGCAGGACAGAATTTCCATCATGGGTGTCTAATGGGTCAACTTGGAAGACTATAACACGCAAGTAGAGTTATACTGATTTGTATATTCAAGGGATGGATGGATGGATGGATGGATGGATGGATGGATGGATGGATGGATGGATGGATGGATGGGTAGGTGGGTGGGTGGGTGGGTGGGTGGATGGGTAGATAGATGGATGGATGGATAGATAGATAGGTAGATGGATGGATGGGTGGGTGGGTGGGTAGGTGGGTGGATAGGTAGATAGAGGATGGATGGATGGATGGATGGATAGGTAGGTAGATGGATGGATGGATGGATGGATGGATGGATGGGTGGGTGGGTGGGTGGGTAGATAGATGGATGGATGGATGGATAGATAGATAGATAGATAGGTAGATGGATGGATGGATGGATGGGTGGGTGGGTGGATAGATAGATAGATAGATAGATAGATGGATGGATGGATGGATGGATGGATGGATGGATGGATGGATGGATGGATGGATGGATGGATGGGTGGGTGGGTGGGTGGGTGGGTGGATGGGTGGATGGGTGGATAGGTGGATAGATGAACGGACGGATGGATAGATGGATGGATGGGTGAGTGGGTGGGTGGGTGGATAGATGGATAGATAGATGGACGGATAGATAGATAGATAGATAGATAGATAGATAGATAGATAGATAGATAGATAGATAGATAGATAGATAGATAGATGGATGGATGGATAGATAGATGGATAGATAGATGGATAGATAGATGGATAGATGGCTAGATTATAGATAGACAGATAGATAGATAGGTAGATAGATAGATAGATAGAAACATAGATATAGATGATATATACACATACACACATACATATATACATTATGCAGACACACAGTATCAGTCTTTATCTCCCACTCCCCCACACTCACTTCATCCATAGAGACGTCCTCTTCCATCGAACAAGCTACTGAATAAGGTGGATACGGATCAGACCAGCCTTGCTCTGTGCAACGTCGTTTCACCATGCCTGTGAAAAATTAAAATCAGCAATATTAGACTGATTCAAGGGACGGGACCCCTGGGGTCAACGATTCAAGGTGGTAGCCCTTGGATGTAGTCCGAACAAGGAGCAGGATCTTAATTATAAGCTACACAGGTAGTCCTCGGTTTACAAAAGCTCATTTAGGGACTGGAAAAAGTGACTTAGGAACGGTTTTCACCCTTGCAACCGTTGTAGCATCCCCACAGTCACGTGATCAAAATTCAAATGCTTGGCAACTGATTCACATTCATGACGGTTTTGTGTGTGTGTGTGTGTGTGTGTGTGCGTGCGCCAGGGTCATGTCATCCCCTTTTGTGACAATCAAAGTCAATGGGAAAGCCAGGTCCACTTAACAACCATGGTACAAATTTTACAACTGCAGTGATTCACAGTGGCAAGGAAGGTTGTAAAATGGGGCAAAATTCACTTAACTGTCTCAATTAGCAACATAAACATTGGGGGGGTCAATTGTGGTCTCATGTTGAGGAGTAGCTGCATTCGAAGAATTTTAGGCGAAAACTAGCTCAAAAGCAGTAAATTGGAGAGGGACCTTGGAGTCCTCGTGGACGATCGCCTAAAACATGAGCCAGCAGTGTGCAGCAGAAGCCGAAAAAGCTAATACAATCCATGGTATAGGATCGTACAGAGGCATAGAATCAAAAAGAACCTTGGTGGCGCAGCAGACTAAGTACTGTTAAGTACTGTTAAGTAAAACCAGTTGCCTGCAATTACTGCAAGTTCGAATCTCACCAGGCTCAAGGTTGACTCAGCCTTCCATCCTTTCGAGGTAGGTCAAATGAGGACCTGGATTGTGGGGGCAATAAGCTGACTTTGTATAAAACAGAACACCGCTTGGGGGGGGGGAGGGCGAAAGCCCTACTAAGCAGGTATATACAAAAGTATGAAGGCTATTGCTTAACGCATTGTAAGATGCCCTGAGTGTCCGGAGAAGGGCGGCATATAAATTGAACTAATAAATAAATAAATAAATAAATAAATAAATAAATAAATAAATAAATAAATAAATAAATAAATAAATAAATAAATAAATAAATAAATAAATAAATAAATAAATAAGTGATATATATATATAAATATATATATATCACATGAAGTACCACTTTATAAGGCCCTGGTGTAAGGCCACACCTGGAATACTGCATCCAGTTTTGGTTGCCACACTACAAAAAATGATGTTGAGATTTTGGAAAGAGTGCAGAGAGCAGCAACTAGGATGATTAAAGGTCTACAGACTAAAACGTATGAAGAACGGCTGCAGGATTTGGGTATGGCTAGTCTAAAGAAAAGAAGGACCAGAGATGACATGATAGCAGTATTTGAGAGGCTGCTACGAAGAGGAAGGAGTCAATTTATTTTCCATAGCACCAGAAGGCAGGACAAGAAATAATAGATGTAAAAATAACCATAATTACTAAGGAGTTATAAAAAGGTACTAGTACTTCATGTGATCTCGATTCTGTCCCTTTGTTAATGCAACCTGGGATTGTGTTGGCAGAGAATCAGTTGCTAAAATTTTTGAATCCCACCCCTGGTTAAATCTGTTAAATGTTGAATTTCGTGTTGTTGGATAGGCTCAGGATTCAACTCTGTTAAGATCCTTCTGGGTCCTGAGCTTGTCTTCTGGAGTGTTGGTTATTCCTGCCAACTTGGTGTTACCTACAAATCTGATGAGTCCTTGGCAGTGGTGGGTTTCAAATTTTTTTATTACCGGTTCTGTGGGCGTGGCTTGGTGGGCGTGGCAGGCGGAAGAATACTGTAAAATCTCCATTTCCTCCCAATCAGCTGGGACTCAGGAGGCAGAGAATAGATGGGGGCGGGGCCAGTCTGAATTTTTACTACTGGTTCTGTGGATGTGGCATGGCTTGGTGGGTGTGGCTTGGTGGGTGTGGCAAGGGAAGGATACTGTAAAACCTCCATTCCCACCCCACTCCAGGGGAAGGATACTGTAAAATCCCCATTTCCTCCCAATCAGCTGGGACTTGGGAGGCAGAGAATAGATGGGGGCGGGGCCAGTCAGAATTTTTACTACCAGTTCTCCGAACTACTCAAAATTTCCGCTATCAGTTCTCCAGAACTGGTCAAGTCTTGGAGTTCCCCACTGCATACTTCCCTCCATGTAAATGTAGTTCCATTAAGGACCACACCTTGAGTGTCATTTAAATATCAGTTCCTGTTGTCCTCCCACCCCAAAAACTTTTTTTGACCATGGTTCTTCTAAATCTTCTCACTATTATTTTATAATAATTTGTAATCAAAGTGATATTGATACATGGGAATGACTCTGTTATATTCTTGATTTGACAACCCAAGCCCAGGGAATTTATTTATTAGGCTCATTCATAAGGTGCCCAGCGTCACCTCGAGATGAGATGGGTGGCAAAAAAGTCTAATAAATCAATAATTAAAAGATTTTTCATTAAATAAGTTAAATATAAATAAAATAAAATAAATCCAAATGTGCATAATTGCCAAAATTATACCATTTGTGTAAACGTCTGCCATTGGGGTCAGTTTATTTATCTCAGTAATTATGTAATTGATGTCATATGTCAAAATTCACGTCACTTCTCAAGTGCGAATGACATCAGTGATGTAAATTTACCCCAACCGCCTAATTATGTCAATTACATACATCAATTTCGTCAAATCACAGCAATTATGTTAATTGACCTACTTTAGAAAGAAGAGATGGTGTCTATTATGGGGGAATGAAGATTTAGCTGTTGAAACCAAAAATCCTGTTCAGCTGGGGTAAAATCAAGGTTTTAGTCTAATCGTATCGAGTTTAAATGTGTAAATTTAAGTTTTAACCTTGCCTGATCTGTTTGGAGTGTGACACGCACATATACACCCATAGTGACTGACTGTGGCTTGTTGTGAGGTGTGAAAACTAACCACAGGTAGTCCTCGATTTACAACCATTCATTAATGATCGTTTGAAGTTACAACAGCACTGAATAAAGTGACTTACGACCACTCCTCACATTACAACTTTCCCAACATCTCCACCGTCATCTCCACCATCATGTGGATGGTCATGCGTCACCATCAAAATTTGGGTGCTTGGCAACAGGCGTGTATTTATATGATGGTTGCAGTGTCCCAGGATCATGCAATCACCATTTGCAACCAAGGCCGGATTCGTTTAATGACCATTTAATTAAGAATTGCAGTGGTTTGCTTAACAACGGTGGCAAAAAGAAGGTTGCAAAAACAGCCAGAGCTCACTTAATAACTGTCTTGCATAGGAAATTATGACGAGTTGAGGTCATAAGTTGAGCGACTACCTATAAGCACAATTCATTCCCCAAAAAAGTGTGAAAATTAAGCCATGCTTTTCCATGAAATAGATAGATGATAGATAGATAGATAGATAGATAGATAGATAGATAGATAGATAGATAGATAGATAGATAGATAGATAGATGATAGATAGATAGATAGATAGATAGATAGATAGATAGATAGATAGATAGATAGATAGATAGATAGATAGATAGATAATTTTATTTCTATACCGACCCTCTCCCGAAGGACTCGGGGTAGTGTACAGCCAGGTAAAAACACAATACAAATCACAAGTTAAATTTAAAAGTTATTAAAAGTATTAAATTTAAAGACCAAATTAACTAAAAACCCAAAAAATTTAAGAACTCCGTGATTAAAACTGAATTATGAAGCTAGCCCTGCCTGTCGGAAGAGCAGGGTCCTAAGAGCACAGCGGAAAACTCGGAGGTCAGAGGTCGTGCGTATGTCCGAGGGCAGTTCATTCCAAAGGGCAGGGGCTCCCACAGAGAAGGCTCTCCCCCTGGGTGCCGCCAGCCGACATAATTTGGCCGACGGCACCCTGAGGAGCCCCTCTCTGTGGGAGCGTATTGGTCGGTGGGAGGCCATCGGTGGCAAAAGGTGGTCTCGTAGGTATCCAGGTCCTGAGCCATGGAGCGCTTTAAAGGTGGTAACCAACACCTTGAATCGCACCCAGAAGACCACTGGGAGCCAGTGCAGCTCATGCAGGAGAGGTGTTACATGGGCGCAACGAGTTGCACCCATAATCACCTGCGTGGCCGCATTCTGGACCAGTTGGAGCCTCCGAGTGCTCTTCAAGGGAAGCCCCATGTAGAGAGCATTACAGTAGTCCAGCCGGGAGGGTTACAAGGGCATGAGTGACCATGCGCAGGGCATCCCGGACCAGAAAGGGACGCAACTGGCGAACCAGGCAAACCTGGTAGAAGGCCCCCCTGGCCACGGCCGTCATATGATCTTCTAAAGACAGCCGTGCATCTAGGGGGACGCCCAGATTGCGAGCCCTCTCTGTGGTGGGTAGAGATTCATCCCCTATAGACAGCAATGGCGTCAGCTGACTATACCGAGACGCCGGTAGCCACAGCCACTCGGTCTTGGAAGGGTTGAGTCTGAGCCTATTTCTCCCCATCCAGACCCGCATGGCCTCTAGGCAGTGAGACATCACATCAAGGGCATCGTTGGGGTGGTCTGGGGTGGAGATGTACAGCTGAGTATCATCAGTGTACTGATGGACTCTCACCCCAAAACCATGGATGATCTCACCCAGCAGCTTCACATAAATGTTGAACAAGAGGGGCGAGAGGACTGACCCTTGCGGAAACCCTCCAAGCGAGATGCCTCGAGGTCGACTTCTGCCCCCCTGCCAACACAAACTGTGAGCAGTCACCACCGCCTCCTTCAAGGTGGCAGGAAAGGTCCCCTCACTCAGAGAAGCATTTATAATCCCCTGGAGCCAGCCTTGTGTAACCCACCGGGAGGCCAGTACCAGCCAGGAGGGACACGGGTCCAATAAACATGTGGCAGCACTAAGCTTACCAAGAATCCTTTTCCACGTCCTCAGGAGCCATAGGTTAAACTCTTCCCAGATAACATTCTCAAGACCTGCCCCCATCTCCCCCCCTCCCCCCCGGACTCATCCAGTCGGAGTCCAAGCCTTCCCGAATCCGAGCGACTTTATCATGCAGGAATTGTACAAACTCCTCAGCTTGACCCTGCAAGAGGTCTTCCTGCGCTCCCCCCTGAAGAAGGGAATGGGTCACCCTAAACAGAGCAGATAGGCGGTTCTCTGCAGATGCGATAAGAGCAGAAAAATAGTTAGATTTTGCCGCTTTTATCGCCAGTAGGTAGATCTTGATATAAGATCTTACCAGTGTTCGGAAGGATTCAGATTGACTAGTCCTCCAGACGCTCTCTAGATGTCTCTTCCGACATTTCATCTCTCTCAGCTCCTCGGAGAACCAAGGAGCCAATTGAGATTGATATCGGGTCAGAGGCCGCAAAGGCACAACGCAATCTAAATCCCTGGTGGCCTCCCTATTCCAGGCGGCCACCAGGACTTCACTCGAGTTGTGTGCCAGAGTCTCAGGGAATGGCCCAAGCTCCGACAGGAACCTATCAGGGTCCACCTGGTCAGTTCCATCTCCCTGCGGCGAGGGGAAGTGGCACGAAAGTCTAAGTGAAGGAGAGAATGATCTGTCCATGACAAGGGCTTAATATCTAAATCCCCTATTCCTAGATCATTCAACCACTGACCAGAGACAAAAATCAAGTCTAGAGTCTGTCCTCCTGTGTGAGTGGGGCCTTGAACTAACTGGGTCAGGTCCATGGCCGTCATGGAAGCCATGAACTCCCGAGCTGCCCTCTGACGTCTCATCGATGGATGGCAGGTTGAAATCCCCCATGACTACAAGTCTGGCGGTATCCACCGCCACCCCGGCAATAACGTCGAGCAGCTCGGGTAGGGCCTCCGCCACGTGGCAGGGAGCCAGGTACGTAGTCAGCAAGCCCATCTGCACCCCACGACCCCACTTCACAAAGAGGGACTCACATCCGGCTATTTGAGGAACTGTGGCCTCTCTCGGACAAAGACTTTCCCTAATAATCGCCGCCACCCCTCTGCCCCTCCCCGGGGCCCTCGGTTGATGAAATGTCTCCGGAAACCTGGTGGACACATTTCAACAAGGGGAACCCCTTCTCCTGGCCCAACCAGGTCTCCATAATCCCTGCCAGGTCCGCACCCCCCTCCAATAAAAGATCACAAATGAGGGGGGCTTTATTAACCACCAACCTGGCATTACACAACATCAGCCGAGGACCCAGGGCCTGAGACTCTGTGCAACCCTGGGAACGAGCCACACATTGGGGGCCGGAGTACGCAATCGCTCGCAAACAGCGTGTGCATATTCCCCGAACATGATATGGCCCCCTGCGCCCACCATACCTGCCCCTTCCACTCACAATTTCCATTAAGCCGCCCTTCATTTTGCCCCCTGGTACCCCATCCCCATCCCCTCCGCTGTGTCCATCCGACCCACCACCCCCTTCAGTGGCTATATGCCCCCCCCCCTCCAGGCCGACCTCTACAACCCTCTCCCCCCTCCCGGGTCCCCTTAAAATTTTCATTAAAAATTTTGTTTAAAAACCTCTCAATCTATGTCCCTTAAAACCCTTAAAACCCTTAAAATCCTTGTGCCACCTCTCGGGGTCCCAAGACCCGTCATTAAGGTAAGTCTTTGCAAGGCCCACTGGCCACATCCAAGAATGGGGGGAATTTCTCAAGGCGACCAAGTCTGCCATTGTATAAGTTCGTAAAGTCATCCTCAAACATAGAGATGGGAATAAACTCAGGAGCCTGAGTAGCGTAGGGGAGTAATGCCTCCTACAAAGGCAGCATTTAAGATCCAGCTGCCTGCAATTACTTGCGAGTTCAATCCCAGCCAGGCTCAAGGTCGACTCAGCCTTCCATCCTTTATAAGGTGGGTAAATTGAGGACCCAGTTTGTTGGGGGCAATAAGCTGACTTTGTATAAATATAAATATACAAAAGTATGAAGGCTAATGCTTAACGCATTGTAAGCCGCCCTGAGTCTCCGGAGAAGGGCGGCATATAAAGCAAACTTAAAAAAAAGAAGAAAGAAAGAAAGAAAGAGAAAGAAAAGAGCATTCAGCTGTCTGTAATTACTGTAAGTTCGAATCTCCCCAGGCTCAAGGTTGGCTCAGCCTTCCATCCTTTATAAGGTGGGTAAATTGTGGACCCAGTTTGTTGGGGGCAATAAGCTGACTTTGTATAACTATACAAAAGTATGAAGGCTATTGCTTAACGCATTGTAAGCCGCCCTGAGTCTTCGGAGAAGGGCGGCATATAAATCAAATAAATAAATAAATAAATAAATAAATAAATAAATAAATAAATAAATAAATAAATAAATAAATAAATAAATAAATAAATAAATAAATAAATAAATAAATAAATAAATAAATAAATAAATAAATAAATAAATAAATATCCATGGTAGCAGGGGCTATCGAGATCACAAGTCAGTCCAAAATCCGCCCTAGCAATAGGCAATCAAGCCTGCATTTCCAAATGCCCTCTCAAATGACAGAAGTTGGTAGTCCTCATTGCCCTCTCACCGCAGCAAGGTTCCTAGGCCAGGTAGGAATCATCCAGATGAGATCCACAGGTCGTTGATGCTCTCCCACCGCAACACGATTTGGTTATACAACAGATCCACTGCCGCCCTCTCACGGCGGCGGGCAACCACACCCAGAGAACCAACTATTACTGGGCTGGAAAGAAGGGCAAGGGTTCTAGATGCCATCATCAGTCCAAGCGGTTGCAGCAGGAAGAGTCAGGGGGTCAAAGCAGCAGAAATGGAACGTCCAGGCAAAGACTTCAACCACCTGCGACCCCAGCCCGGCCACTAGTAGTCCTCAACTTACAACCATTCATTTAATGACTGCTTGAAGTTATGACAGCACTGAAAAAAGTTAGTTATGACCATTTTTCACATTTATGGCCACTGCAGCATCTCCATATTCACATGATCAAAATTTGGATGCTTGGCAAATGACTCGTATTTATGACGGTAGCAGTGTCCCGGGGGGGGGGGGGGGGTCATGTGATCCCCTTTTGCAAACTTCTGTCAAGAAAAGTCAATGGGGAAGCCAGATTCGCTTTACGACAGTGAGACTATCTTAACAATTGCACTGGTTCACTTAACCACTATGGCAAGAAAGGTAATTCAATAGGACAAAATTCACTTAACAACTGTCTTGATTAGCAACAGAAATGTTGGGCTCGGTTGTGGTTGTAAATTGAGGACTAAGACGTACTAAGGAAAGAAATGTCGAAGACTAGAAAATAATTACATGGGTTTGGATCAAAGCCAAAATGAACCATAACCCAGAAGGAAGGGAGGGAGGGAGGGAGGATCAGGAGGAAAGGAGGGAGGGAGGCAAGAATGAAGGGAGGGAGGGAGGGAGGCAAGAATGAATGAATGAATGAATGAATGAATGAAGGGAGGGACAAAGGAAGGCAAGAATGAATGAATGAATGAATGAATGAATGAATGAATGAATGAATGAATAGGACAGAGGAAAGCAAGAATTAATGAATGAATGAATGAATGAGTGAGTGAATGAGTGGAGGGACAGAGGAAGACAAGAATGAATGGATGAATGAATGAATGAATGAATGAATGAATGAATGAATGAATGAATGGAAGGGACAGAGGAAGGCAAGAATGAATGAATGAATGAATGAATGAATGAATGAATGAATGAATGAATGAATGAATGAATGAATGAATCAATGAATGAATGAATGAATGAATGAGTGAGTGAGTGAGTGAGTGAGTGGAGGGACAGAGGAAGACAAGAATGAATGAATGAATGAATGAATGAATGAATGAATGGAAGGGACAGAGGAAGGCAAGAATTAATGAATGAATGAATGAATGAATGAATGAATGAATGAATGAATGAATGAATGAATGAATGAGTGAGTGAGTGAGTGAGTGGAGGGACAGAGGAAGACAAGAATGAATGAATGAATGAATGAATGAATGAATGAATGAATGAATGAATGAATGAATGGAAGGGACAGAGGAAGGCAAGAATGAATGAATGAATGAATGAATGAATGAATGAATGAATGAATGAATGAATGAATGAATGAATGAATGAAGGGACAGAGGAAGGCAAGAATGAATGAATGAATGAATGAATGAATGAATGAATGAATGAATGAATGAATGAATGAATGAATGGAGGGACAGAGGAAGGCAAGAATGAATGAATGAATGAATGAATGAATGAATGAATGAATGAATGAATGAATGAATGAATGAATGCAAGAATGAATGAATTAGTGAATGAATGAGTGAGGGAAGGAAGGAAGGATGGAAGACAGGAAGAAAGTAAAGGAGGGAGAGGAAGGGAGGCAGAAGGAAAGAAAGAAGGTGTTTCTCACCAACTAGCTGGTTTCTCACCTGATTGCTTTGTGAAGTGAAAAATGATGCCTGGACAGGTGAAGGAAAATGTCTCTCCAGGATTAGCATCCGGCCAACATAGAAGTCGGTCCCATATTCTTTTACAACCTTTACAAATGGAAGAAAAACCATTAAAAAAAAGAAAAAGAACCTCATTATCCTTGGAAAGAGAAACACAACAGCCCGAAATTCACCAACCCATTGAATGAACTTTAAAATTGCCCCAAATAATGAGTACCCTTTAGGGTTAGACTCCAAATTCTTCCTTCTCCCTGCAAAGCCCACTTCCTTCTAGCCCTGATGATGCTCCCTAGTTCAGATCTTGAGTCATCTGCAAGAAAACCAACCAGCTCAGAGTACACCCATAGTCCTCCTCCTCTTCCTCCTCCTCCTCTAGCCCTGAGGATGTTAGCTAGCCGGATCATGCAACGCCTATAAGCAAACATCCAAGCTCAGAGAGCACCAAGCATCCTTCTAGAGTCTAATATAAATATATTCTCTACTGTCAAGATGGCAGTAACACTCAAGATCATTGACACTCAGGAGAGATTCCAGCATGTTCAAATCGCAAAATGAAATGGCAGAGAAAGCTCGCTGCCTTTCTCAGGTCCACCTGGGTATACCTGACGTTTCGTTCATGTGCAGCTGGATCTCTTCTAAGCAGTTGGTTTCGTTCTGTTTCCACTCTATAATGGGGACACAGTCTGGCTGAACCATGGCCAGGACCTAGAAATAATAAATGAAAAGGTGACATCCCCATCCTTATCCTAAAACTAAGCAACCTAAAACTAAGGAGAAAATTCCTAACCGTCAGAACAATTAATCACAAATTACCTTCGGAAGTTGTGGGTGCCCCATCGCTGGAGGATGGACAGACATTTGTCAAAAATAGTATAGGATCCCCTGTGTAAGCAGGGGGTTGGGCTAGATGACCCCCAAGGTCCATTCCAACTCTTGTTACTGTTAATAGTACAGCACAGGCACAGGAAAGAATAAAAGCAATTTATACCTTTACAGGTAGTCGTTGACTTACGACCACAATTCAGTCCAAATGTTTCTTGCTAAGTGAATTGTACCCCGTTTTACGACCTTTCGTTGCCACGGTCGTTAAGTGAATCACTGCCAGTTAAGTTAGTTACATGGTTGTTCTTCTTTTCTTGTTTCAATTTATAAACCGCCCTTCTCCCTGCGGACTCAGGGCGGTGAACAGCCAGAATAAAACATGATATACAAAAATTAAAACCAATTAAAAAATATTAAATATAGAGCCTGTTAAGCAAATCCCCTTGACTTTGCTTGATGCCCGGGACTGTGCAATTATCATCATATATAAATCAGCTGCCAAGTCTCTGAATTTTGGATCAGGTCACCACTGGGGAGGTGGGGGTTGGGGGCTGCAATGGTCAGAAGTGTGAAAAACGGTCATAAGTCACTTTTTTTCAGTGCATTTGTAACTTCGAACAGTTACTAAATGAAGTGCTGTAATTTGGAAACGACCTGTATATATTTTACCCATGAAACCCTGATCCAAGGATATTTCCTTTCTGTTGCAATATAAATGATCAAGAACTGGTGTACATTTGAAATTCCGCAAATTCAGAGAAGAGAAACAAAACCGATTTGGAAAATTGGGGTAAGGAGAGAAATGGCAAAATTTCTGGTAGGTTTCTCCTAAAGGGAAAAAAAAATAATATTCTGCCATCCTATTTGTAAACATAATCCTTAGATCTTCAACACTGGAAAGAAAAAAAAAACACTTCCAAAATGCAGTTACAGACAATCCTCAATTTATGACGGTGAAGTACCATCAGTACGCTGATGAAACTCAGCTGTACATCTCCACCCCAGACCACCGCAATGATGCCCTCGAAGTGATGTCCCGGTGCCTGGAGGCCATACGGATCTGGATGGGGAGGAACAGACTCAGGCTCAACCCTTCCAAGACCGAGTGGCTGTGGTTCCCGACATCCCGATATAGTCAGCTGGTGCCATCTCTGACTATTGGGGGTGAGTCATTAGCCCCCACCGATGGGGTTCGCAACTTGGGCGTCCTCCTGGACTCATGGCTGTCTTTAGAAGGGCATATGACAGCTATGGCCGGGAGCAGTTTTTATCAGGTTCGCCTGATCCGCCAGTTGCGTCCCTTTCTAGATCGGGATTCATTACGCACGGTCACTCATGCCCTCGTCACCTCATGCCTGGACTACTGTAATGCTCTCTACATGGGGCTCCCCTTGAGGAGCACCTGGAGGCTCCAACTGGTCCAGAATACGGCCGCACGGGTGGTGATGGGAGAAATGTGGCGCTCCCATGTGACCCCCCCTCCTGCGCGAGCTGCTCTGGCTCCCGGTGGTCTTCCGGGTGCGCTTCAAGGTTTTGGTTACCATCTTCAAAGCGCTCCAGGGTATCTTTGGGACTGCCTTTCACCGACCAGTCTGCTCCCATAGAGAGGGGCTCCTCAGGGTGCCGTCGGTCAAACAGTGTCGACTGGCAGCCCCCAGGGGGAGAGCCTTCTCTGTGGGGCCACTGACCATCTGGAACGAGCTCCCCCCTGAGATAAGGAGGTTACAGGACCTGCGTACTTTTCGCCGCGCCTTAAAAAGAACCCCGAGAGGTGGCATGCCGCAAAGAGGGGGTTGCGGGTTTTTTAAAAATCTTTTAAGGGGTTGAGGGGAGGGGGAGGGGGGAGAGGGTTATAGGCTGGGTTTGTCACAGGAGCCTGAAATAGAGGGCGGGGGATGGGGTGTGGAGGAGCTCGTTGCCGAGGGAAAGGAGGGTGATTTCATCAGAGCCGTAGTTGGGAGGGGCAGTTATGGCGGGAGTAGGGGACCGTATCATGTGAGGGGGGTACGTACCCGCTGCCTCCGAGCGGTGGCATGCCCTGGCCCCCAGAACTCTTCTCACTCCCTGGGCTGCCCAGAGTTACGGTGTCCGGGCCTGAAGCTGATGTTGTGCAATGCTAAGTCCGTGGTTAATAAGGCCCCCCTCATTTGTGACCTTATTCAGGAGAGGGACAAGGATCTGGCAGGTATTAGAGAGACCTGGTTGGGCTGAGAGGGGAGGCCCCCCTCGTAGAGATGTGCCCACCAGGTTTCCACGCATTCCATCAGCCAAGGGCCCAGGGCAGGGATGGGGGGGGTGGCGGTAGTTATAAAGGAGGATCTAGATCCAAGGGGGGCCACTGTTCCTCAGATAGCTGGATGTGAGTCTCTTCTAATGAAGTGGGGCCATGGGGTGCAGGTGGGCCTGCTGATCACATACCTGGCTCCCTGCCACGTGACAGCGGCCCTGCCCGAGCTTCTCGACGTTATTGCTGGGGTGGCAGTTGATACCCCCAGGCTTTTGGTCATGGGGGATTTCAACTTGCCATCTGCTGGTGAGACGTCTGGGTTGGCTCAGGAGTTCATGGCTTCCATGACAGCCATGGACCTGACACAAGTAATTTTTGGCCCTACTTATGTGGGAGGACACACTCTGGACTTGGTTTTTGTCTCTGGACAGTGGTTGGATGGTCTGGATGTTGGGGATATAGTCATCGAACCCCTGTCATGGTCGGACCATTCTCTCCTGAGGCTAGACTTTCTGACTGCCGAACCCCACCGCAGGGAGGCGGAGCCGGTTAGATGGTTCTGCCCCAGGCGCCTGATGGATCCTGATAGGTTCCAGAAGGAGCTTGGGACAATACCTGTAACTCTGGCACACGACTCAGCTGAAGAGCTGGTGGCCGCCTGAGATAGGGCGGCCGCCGGCGCTCTGGACCGAGTCGTGCCTTTGCAGCCTCTGACCCGGCGTCGAACCTGCCCAGCCCCTTGGTTCTCTGAGGAGCTGAGGAAGATGAAACGCTGGAAAAGACACGTAGAGAGTGGTTGGAGGGCGAGTCGTTCTGAATCCGACCGAACACTAGTTAGGTCCCATCTTAGGACCTATCTAGTGGCGATAAAAGCGGGAAAGCGTAATTACTTTTCCGCTCTTATTGCATCGGCAGATAATCGCCCAGCCGCCTTGTTTAGAGTGACCCGTTCCCTTCTACATCAGGGAGTGCGGGAGGACCCCTTGCAAGGGCAGGCTGAGGATTTTGCACCATATCTGCACGATAAAATCACTCAGATTTGGGAAGGCTTGGACTCTGACTGGGTAGATTCAGACGGGGTGACTGAGGCCGGTCTTGAGACTATTACTCGGGAGGAGTTCGATCCTGTGACTTCTGAGGACGTGGACAGGATTCTGGGGAAGTTAAATGCAACCACATGTTTATTGGACCTGTGTCTTTCCTGGCTGGTACTGGCCACTCGGGAAGTTACACGAGGCTGGCTCCAGAGGATTATAAATGCTTCTTTGAGTGAGGGTTTCTTGGCTGCCGCCTTGAAGGAGGCGGTGATGAGGCCCCTCCTCAAGAAGCCTTCTCTGGACCCGGCTGTTTTGGCAAATTATCGTCCTGTCTCCAACCTTCGCTTTATTGCGAAGGTTGTTGAGAATGTGGTTGCACGACAGCTCCCTCAGTACCTGGATGAAACCGTCTATCTAGATCCATGCCAGTCCGGCTTCAGACCTGGGTACAGCACAGAGACGGCATTGGTCGCGTTGATGGATGATCTCTGGAGGGCTCGGGATAGGGGTTGCTCCTCTGTCCTGGTCCTGTTAGATCTCTCAGCGGCTTTTGATACCATCGACCATGGTATCATGCTGCGTCGGTTGGGGTGTGTGAGGGTGGGAGGCACTGTGCTGTGGTGGTTCTCCTCCTATCTCTCCGACCAGTCACAGTCTGTGTTGGCAGGGGGCAGAGGTCAACCTCGAGGTGCCTCATTTGCGGGGTGCCGCAAGGGTCGGTCCTCTTGCCGCTCCTGTTTAATATTTATGTGAAGCCGCTGGATGAGATCATCCGTGGTTTTGGGGTGCGATGCCAACTGTACACTGATGACACTCAGCTGTACATCTCCACCCCTGATCACCCCAATGATGCCCTCGAAGTGATGTCCCAGTGTCTGGAGGCCGTGCGGGTCTGGATGGGGAAAAACAGGCTTCGACTCAACCCTTCCAAGACCGAGTGGCTGTGGATGCCGGCGTCCCGATATAGCCAGCTGACACCATCGCTGGCTATTGGGGGTGAGTTTTTGGCCCCCACAGAGGGGGCTCGGAACTTGGGTGTCCTCCTGGACAGACGGCTGTCCTTGGAGGAGCATATGACAGCCATGGCCAGGGGGGCCTTCTATCAGGTTCGCCTGATACGCTAGTTGCGCCCCTTTCTAGATCGGGACTCCCTATGCACAGTCACTCATACCCTCGTCACGTCTCGCCTGGACTACTGTAATGCTCTCTACATGGGCTCCCCTTGGGGTGCACTCGGAGTCTTCAGCTGGTCCAGAATGCGGCCGCGCGGGTGATTATGGGAGCAACCTGGCGCTCCCACATAACACCTCTCCTGCGCGAGCTGCACTAGCTTCCGGTGGTCTTCCGGGTGCACTTCAAGGTGTTGGTTCTCACCTTTAAAGCGCTCCATGGCATAGAGCCAGAGTATTTGTGAGACCGCCTGCTGCTACCGATAACCTCCCACCGGCCAATACGCTCACACAGAGAGGGCCTCCTCAGGGTGCCTTCGGCCAAACAGTGTCGGCTGACGGCCCCCAGGAGGAGAGCCTTGTGGAATGAGCTGCCTCCTAGTATACGTTTGATCCCGGATCTTCGCACCTTCCGTAAGGCCCTAAAGACCTACCTATTCCAACAAACAGGCCTAGCCCAAAGGGTTTTTTAATAGGGTTTTTTAAATTATATGGATTCGGGGTTTTTAAATTGGAATTTTATGGATTTTGGGAGTTTTAAATTGAGAAGCCAAGGATTTAATTTATTTATTTTAGTTCCTTATAACTTTTGTATTCTATGTATTTTAATTTTTTGGCTGTTCACCGCCCTGAGTCCCTTTTGGGAGAAAGGGCGGTATATAAATCTGAAATAAATTAAACTAAAACTAAACTTAAAAAACGTTTTTATTTGAACAAGCTGGTCTGGCTTAACCTCCTTTTATATTGGGTCTTAAATTTTTTTACAATTGGATTTTTAAACTGTTCGAGCCAAATTATTTAATTTGTTTTAAATGATTTTAACTTTTATATTATTGTATCTTATTTTGGCTATTCACCGCCCTGAGTCCGTCTGGGAGTAGGGCGGTATATAAATTTAATTAATAAATAAAATAAAATTTATAAATAAATGACAAGAATGGGGACCAGAATTTCCACTGATAAGCAAGGCGGTAGTTAAGGGAGTCATACCAATTTGTGAACTTTTTTACCAAGCTTGTTGTGTCATTTTGTTAATGTCATTTTATGAACATCACCACGATGTTCCATCAGATCTTTCTTGGTCAGTGACCCACATTTAGATGACACGAGTGAAGAAAGCTGATTCCCCAACATAGACATCTGGTAGAAGGTGTCACAATTCATACAAATGGCAACATTTGCATCTTTTGCACACAATTATATCACAACACCCAAGATGACAGTAGCTTCCTTCTTTTCCCCTAACATTTCAAGACAGACTAATGTACAATCTGGCAAAACTTATAAACACGAATTAAAATAGGGGGGGAAATTTGAAGTTTATTATCTGGACAGATAGCCCTCTCCTGAAAATAAAGCTAAAAGCCAAGCCATGTCACATCACTGTAAAGTTGGTTTTTTTTTAAAAAAAATGTTAATGACAATTTGGGCTTGTCAGAAGTTTTTGCCGTTACTTTTCACTCACTTATTGAGATGTGCTCAGTGAAGAAATCAAACTTCAATTCAGCTACATGAATTGTAAAGCATTCTATAAATATATAGAGAGATAGATAATAGATAGATGAGAGAGAGAGAGAGAAGATAGAAAGAGAGAGACATGATAGAGATAGATGATAGATGATAGAGATGATAGATAGATAGATGGATGGATGGATGGATGGATGGATGGATAGATAGATAGATAGATAGATAGATAGATAGATAGATAGATAGATAGATAGATAGATAGATAGATGATAGATAGATAGATAGATAGATAGATAGATAGATAGATAGATAGATAGATATACATGATAGAGATAGACGATAGAGAGAGATAGATAAATATGTGTGTGTGTGTGCGTGTGTGTATATACAGAGAGAGAGAGAGAGAGAGAGAGAGAGAGATGATAGAAGATAGGGAAAGAATGATGGATAGATGTTGAAAGTAAGACAAATAGGAAGAGAGACAGACAGACAGAATAATATGGAATGACAGATAGAGAGACAGAAAGGCAGAAAGAGATAATATGGAATAAGAGAGAGAGACAGACAGAAAGACAGACAGACAGACAGACAGGAACACATACACAACATTGGGAAGATTTTTCAACAACTTTTCCCCCTTCAACCCTCAATTTTAACCCCATTGGGTGGGGGGGGGGAGAGAGAGAGACACCCTGAATTCTGATTTTCAACAATATTTTCCCCCTTCAATTTTACCCTCACTTGGAAGAAAACCCCTTGAATTTTGATTTTTAGCAACTTTTACACCCTTCAATTCTACCCCCAACGAAGACATTAAAACAAACAAACAAAACCCGAATGTTGATTTTCAATAATTTCCCTCCCCTCTTCTGATTCTTAACTTTGACCCCTCGAAGGGGACAAAAGCTGAATTTTGAAGCAGATTTTACGTCTCACTCCTCTCAAACAAATCAAACTGTACTTCCCTTCCAGTTTTTCATTCAACCTAAGTAGGCAGGAAAGTACAGCTTGTCAAAAGTAATTGCTCCATGTTTTCCTTGTGCATGGAATTCGTTAGTTTGTTTGCTTATCTTCTACACTTCTCAACTACCTAAATCTCCCTCAAGGAGTTTTCATTGATATATTTCAAACATACTGCCTATTTTTAGACAGGTAAGAAGCTGCCGGGGAGGCACTCACAGGAGGCTTCGGTGTGTTTTCATCTACATCTCTGATATTTTTTCTCAGAAAGAAATCTTATACCCTCTACATTATCATCATCATTACAGAGTTGGGAGGACCCTTGGAGGTCTTCTAGTCCATCCCCTACTCAGACAGAAAACCCTATATACCATTTCAGACAAGTGATTGTCCAGTGTCTTTAAAAAAAAAAACTCCAATGTTGGAGCATTTACAACTTCTAGAGAGAAGTTATCCCACTGATTAATTGTTCTAACTATCAGAAAATTTCTCCTTAGTTCCAAGTTGCTTCTCTCCTTGATTAGCTTTCCTCCATTATTCCTTGTCCAGGTGCTTTGGAGAATAGTTTGACTCCCTCTTCTCTGTGGCAGCCCCTCAGATATTGGAACACTGCTCTTATGTCACCCCAAGTCCTTCTTTTCATTAAATGAGACATGCCCAGTTCCTGCAATTGTTCTTCGTATGTTTTAGCCTCCAGTCCTCTAATCCTCTTGGTTGCTCTTCTCTGCACTCTTTCTAGAGTCTCCACATCAATTTTACATTATGGTAACCAAACCTGGATGCAGTATTCCAAATATGTGTTTTCCTGGTGCATGGTATTTTATTTATTTATTTATCCTTCACATCTCAGAACTGCCTCTTTTCCTTCAGTGGAATTCTATTTCATTGATATTTCACATATGCAGCCTATTTTTAGACAAACTAGAAAGTGTTGTGGTGGCACCTAGGAGACTGGGCATGTGTTCTTCTATATTTCTGATATTCTTTGTCGGAAGGAAAGTCTATACCTCTTATAATATCCCTCTCTTCCTCTTTTAAATTGAGCAGCAAAGCAGAGTATTTAAGTGCTAAATTAGCAATAAAATTCTAGGCATCCAACTATCTCAATTACCAAATTCTCAGCCCATGCCAACTCATCCTTTCTTAATCTCTGTTTCCCCATAACCTCATAAATTTTCTCAATTATTTGCAACCTCTGAAGAAAAAAACAAACCTGTTGGATTTTCTGCAATGGCATTGGCATTGTTTGAAATATTTCTCAATATGCAGAGTTCCCAGACTACCCATCTTTTTTCTTCCCCAAAAGAGCCTCTCTGAATTTTTCCCCTCAATAATTCTGCCCACTGAAATATTATGCTCTCATACATATTTGTAAACAGACCCACCAGGAAAAAAAGAATGGAAAAAGAAAGAAGCCATTTCAAACTTCTTACTTACCAGAGATGGCAGAATCAGCAGGGATAATAATACACAGGAGTATTCTTGCTTTGAAGACTTCATGTCAACATAAAGGAATTTTGTTCTGTGGTTGCTTGGTCCTTTGCTAATATGAGGAACTGGGTTTTGGGTTTTGGGGGATACACAAATAATGTGAAGGATAAGCAAGGTGCGAGGTTTTACTCACAACTCCCTAATCTGCAGCTGACTGGCTGTCCACCAGCACTTGTATTAGAAGCACTGCTGGTTACTTGCAAATAGAGTGGGTGGGTTTTCTAAAACCAGATGAATAAACATCAGGGGATGACAAACAAACCTGGTTGAGTTAACAGATGCCGTCTGAAGCTAGGAAACTTTTCCCAAGCAAACACAGAACCAGATAAAGGGATGCTTGGTCAGGGAAGTTAAAAAATCCAACAATGATACAGTAAGCTGAGCCAGGGACAAGCTGGCATGTTTGTAAGCAAACATCTGATGACACTTCAGCGGGGTGTTGCCTTTATAATTAGACCTCAAATTGTAGGGCTGGAAGGAGCCTTAAAGGTCTCTAATCCAACCCCAAGGCAGAAGAATTTATTCTTTCAACCTGACTATTTCTATCCTTTTTTTTCCCTACTAATAATGTCATTAGATTTTTAAGTAAGAAAGAACAAAAGTAACAGACAGTAATATTTAAGGGAGGGAGGGAGGAAGGAAGGAAAAGAAAGAGGGAGGGAGGGAAGAAAAGAAAAAGAGGTGGAGGGGAGGGAGGGAGGGAAAGAAAGAGAGGGGGAGGGAGAGCAGTGGTGGGTTTCAAATTTTTTTACTACTGGTTCTGTGGATGTGGCTTGGTGGGCATGGCTTGGTGGGTGTGGCAGGGGAAGGATACTGTAAAATCTCCATTCCCACCCCGCTCCAGGGGAAGGATATTATAAAATCTCTATTCCCTTCCCAACCAGGGGAAGGTTACTGAAAAATCCCCATTTCCTCCCAATCAGCTGGGACTTGGGAGGCAGAGAATAGATGAGGGCGGAGCCAGTCAGAATTTTTGCTACCAGTTATCTGTAGTACTCAAAATTTCTGGCTACTAGTTCTCCAGAATTGGTCAGAACCTGCTGAAACCCACCTCTGAGGGAGAGGAAGGAAGGAGGAAAGAAGGAAAAGAAAGAGAGAGGGAGGGAGGAGAGGAGGAAGAAAGGAAGGAAGGAAAAGAAAGAGGGAGGGAGGGAGGAAGGAGAGGTGGAAGAGAGAAAGGAAAAGAAAGAAAAAGGGGGAGAGTGGAAGGAAAAGAAAGGGAGGGAGGGAGGGAGAAGGGAAGGAAGGAAAAGAAAGAGAGGGGGAGGGAGGTGGGAAGGAAGGAAGGGTGGAGGAAGAAAGGAAGGAAGGAAGGAAAAGAAAGAGCGGAGGGAGGGAGGAGGGAAGGAAGGAAAAGAAAAAGGGACGGGAGGGAGGGAGGAGGAGAGAAAGGAAGGAAGGAAAGAAAAGAGAGAGAGGGAGGAAGGAAGGAGGGAGGAACAAAAGAACAAAGGAACAAAGGAAGCGAAAAAAGTTCAGAAAAAAACAAAAGATTGCATTTAAATTTTCTTTTAAATCAATTATTAAATTAAACTCTTACTCTGTGGTTACAACATAACTCATGTTTTCCCTTCTCATCTGCATCTATGCATACATATTCACACAAAAAGTCCAAAAGGGATTTCCAGTCAGCATTAATCTTAATTAGTTATTTCTACAAACTCCGTCATCTTCACCACCCATTCTTCCACCACGAGGCTCGCAGCACATTTTGCAGGAAATTCTCCATCCCTGGAGACACCCAGGTGCTCCCTTCTGCTGCTGAATATCTTTCTTTCAGTAGGAGATGCTGAGTTCAAGTCCTGCCTTAGGCACAAATGCCAGCTGAGTAATTCTGGGCCAATCACCAGGAGGCTGTGGGTTCTAATCCCACTTTAGGCAGGAAAGCCAGCAAATCACCTGGTCGTTAAGTGGATGGGACTTTTTCCTCCATTGACTTTGTTGTTAGAAGCTGGCTAGAAAAGTTGCAAATGGCAATCACGTGGGTGTTGCAACCGTCATAAATGTGAGTCAATTGCCGAGCGCCTGAATTTTGATTATGTGACCATGGGGATGCAGTGATGCATCGTAAATGTGTGAAGCCTGGTCATAAGTCTTCTCCATAACTTCAGACGGTCACTAAACAGATGGTTGTAAGTTGAGGAGTACCTGTAGGGACCTAGAAGAACCTGTGAATTTGTGTTGTGGAGTGGTGTCCGCTGAAACACAACCATTGGGCTCAAAATCTGCAGTGTACTTGACTCATAGTCATTCCCCAGCAATGCAAAATCAGATTATTTCATCCAATGGATATTGGTTCAATCAAGGAACTTTCCCCCCCAAGAAAATATCTTATTCTACCCTTGAAAAACTGCCAGCTATTGATAAGTGGAGGGGTCAAATCCTGGTAGTTCAACTGGACGGAACAGTGAAACAGGTAGTCCTCAACTTATGACCACAACGGAGCCTAAAATTTCAGTTGCTAAACGAGACACTTGTTAAGTGAGTTTTGCCCCATTTTATGACCTTTCTTGCCACAGTTGTTAAGCGAATCACTTCACTTGTTAAAGCGAGTAAAACAATTGTTAAGCGAATCTGCTTCTCTATTGATTTTGTTTGCCAGAAGGTCGCAAAAGGTGAAATCACATGACCTCAGGATACTGCAACCGTCGTAAATATGAGTCAGTGGCCAAACGTCTGGATTTTGATCACGTGACCCTGGGGCGCACTGCAACGGTTGTAAGTATGAAAAATGGTCATAACATAAGTCACTTTTTTCAGTGCTGTTGTAACTTTGAGCAGTCACTAAGAGAATTGTTGTAAGTTGATAACTACCTGTTATCTATATTTATTATTTATTTATTTATTACATGTATTTATATGCCGCCCTTCTCCCGAAGGACTCAGGGCGGCGAACACAAGTTAAGAAACATGTACAATAAAATCGTATTTTAAATCAAATAACTAATTAATGATAAATAATAAACCCAGAATCAGAGTCAGCCTATTTGCTTGAACAGCCAAGTCTTCAGCTCCTGACGAAAGGAGCGGAGATCAGGAGCCGTCCGGAGCTCGGTAGGTAATTCATTCCAGAGGGTGGGAGCAGAAAAACAGATAAACAGATTATAGAACAGATAACAGAATAAGAAGTTGGAAATAAAATAAAGCTGCTACTGGTTCCCCAGAATCTGCTGGATTTCACCCCTGGAGTAAACCAAGACCCATAACTAAGAAAAATTTCTGGGAAGGTTTTGAATTCAACACCCCATTTGTTGTCCTTCCCACCCCCAAACCTGGGTGGGTTTTACTCTACCTAAATTCAGATGTGGGGATTGTGAAAAGAGAGAGAGAGACAAAGACAGAGAGAGAGAGACAGGCAGGCAGACAGATAGGCAAACAGACAGAGAGAGGCAGAGAGGCAGAAAGACAAACAGACAGAGAGAAAGAAACAGATAGAAAGATAGATATAGAAAAAGAGAGAGAGAGAGAGACCGAGAGCAACAGATAGAAAAATAGAGATAGACAAACAGACAGAGACAGATAGATAGAAAAATAGAGAAAGACAGACAGAGAGAGACATAGAGAGAGACACAAAGACAGAGAGAGAGAGAGAGAGGCAGGCAGAGAGATAGGCAAACACAGAGAGAGGGAGAGAGGCAGAAAGACAAATAGAGAGAGAGGGAGACAATCAGAGAGAGAGAGAGAGACAGAGAGAGAGAGAGAGAGAAAGAAACAGATAGAAAGATAGATATAGAAAAACAGAGAGAGAGAGAGAGAGAGAGAGAGAGACCGAGAGCAACAGATAGAAAAATAGAGAAAGACAAGCAGATGGAGACAGACAGACAGCTAGAAAGAGAGAGACAGAGAGAGAAAGAAAGACAAACAGAGAGAGACAGAGGCAGACAGACAGATAGAAAAATAGAAACAAACAGAGAGAGAAAGACAGACAGATAGTAAGATAGGTAGACAAAGAGAGAGACAGAAAAATAGAGACAGAAAAATAGAGACAAACAGAGACAGAGAGACAGAAAGATAGAGATAGACAAACAAACAGAGAAAAACAGACACAGAGAGACAAGTAGAAAAATAGGGGTAGACAAACAGACAGACAGACAAACAGACAGACAGACAGAAAAGCTCCACTTGGGAAATATGCAAAGCAAAGTGTCCATTTTCCACCTTTTGAACCTGGAAGCCTGAAGGCAAAGAGTTGATTTAGCTGCAGAGAATGAAAACAAGCTGTCGGCCTGAATACGCACGCACAGACTCACTATCTCTATCTCTCTTTCTGTTTTTCCTAACCCAAGCATATACATATTTATTTTTCGCGTAGAACGGCTATTTTCAGCTAAGTGTGACTTGAAGCTTCCTATTCAGCATTTCCTCGAATCGGCCACCAGTTACATGTTCCTCATCTCATCAAGACCCATCTGCTGGCTTGATGCATAATTAAAATAAAATTATTGCTTTCCTTTTGATGTTTGCGCCTGCGGAGTTTGGAGAATAAGCGGCAATCCAACCACAGATTACTTAACTGGGTTTGGCAAGCATAAACCCCAAAAAGCAGAGAGCAGGTGAAGGAATATGTATGAGAGTCATGAATCTGTAATTTATTTAATTCATCTCTCTTCATCTTTTTTTTTTTTTTTGGCTCAAATTTCTTCCATTTAATCACAGGGAGTCCTCGACTTACAACCATTTAGCGACTGTTCGAAGTTACGACGGACTTAGGGCTATTGTCCCTTGTGACCATTGCAACATCCCTGTGGTCACGTGATCAAAAGTCAGATGCTTTTACAACTGTCTCATATTTATGACGGTTGCCGTGTACTAGGGTCATGACCTTCTGACAAGCAGAAAGATAGATTAATTAATTTACCAACTGGGGGGGATTCACATAACAGCTGTGGCAAGAAAAGGTCATAAAATGGGGCAAAACTCACTTCACGACTGTCTTGCTTAGCAACGGAAACGGTGGGCTCCATTGTGGTCATAAGTCGAGGACTACCTGTATCGTAAAGACAGACAAAAAAGGTCTTATTGTGTTTGCCTTAGGATAGGGGTGTCTTTTTCTAATTTAATTTTTGATCTTGTTTGACTAGGTTTATACAGGGTTGGGGTTTTTTTTGTCAAGGTTGTTAAGTGAATGATGTGGTCATTATGTGAATCCAGCTATTGACTTTGCTTGTCAGAAGAAAGGCCTCAAGTGGGAATAACATGACCCCGTTATAAACACATGTCAGTGGCCAAAGAGCCCATATTTTGATTACATGACTATGGGGATACTTCAACAGTCATAAGTGTGAAAAACATCATAAGTCATTTTTTTCAGTGCTGGAATTTGGGCCAAGATGGGACTGTGGGGATAATACGACAGTTGTAAGTGGAAAGTGTGCTCTTAAATCTCTTTTTTCAATGATGTTGTAACTTTGAACAGTCACTAAAAACCAATTGTTGTAAGTCGAGGACTTCTTGAAACTGGGTTAGGGCCTCTAACCCAGAGCAGAGGTGGGTTTCAGCAGGTTCTAACCAGTTCTGGAGAACTGGTTGCGGAAATTTTGAGTAGTTCGGAGAACCGGAAGTAAAAATTCTGACTGGCCCCTGCCCCCATCTATTCTCTGCCTCCCGAGTCTCAGTTGATTAGGAGGAAATGGGGATTTTGCAGTATCCTTCCCCTGCCACGCCCACCAAGCCATGCCATGCCACGCCCACTAAGCCACACCCACCAAGCCAAGCCACGCCCACCAAGCCACGCCCACAGAACCAATAGTAAAAAAAATTGAAACCCACCACTATATCAGAAATGGGGGGATGACTATCATCCCCCAAATACTCAGAATGTTAGACATAGTCATTTCCTAAATCTAAGATTTTTTGGATCTTAGATTTTTGTTTTTTGTTTTTGACAAAAAACGACAACCTTAAATTTTTGGAAATACATCCAAACCTTTGACCTGCCAAAATACCTTAAGGGAGATTGCAGGAATTGGATATGTCTAGTTTAATGAAAAGGAAGACCAAGGGTGACATGATAGCAGTCATCCAATATTTGAGGGGCTGCTACAGAGAAGGGGAGGGGGGTTCCCACCTATTTTTCCAAAGCACCAGAAGGCAGGATGAGAAATAACGGATGGAAACTAACCAAGGAGAGAAGCAACCTAGAACTAAAGAGAAATTTCCTGAAAGCGAGAAAAAATGAACCCCGTGGAACTACTTGCCTCCAGAAGTTGTGAATGCTCCAATACTGGAAGTTTTTAAGAAGAGACTCGAGGGTAGAGCTCTTGCCTCACAATCAGGATATTGTGAGTTTGATCCTAGGTAGAGGCAGATGTAGGGTCTCTTGCTCGGGCAGGGGGTTGGAATAGATGACCTACAGGGTCCCTTCCAACTCTGTTAATCTGTTACCTGTTAAGGAAACGTTTGTCTGAAATGGTATATAGCAGTGATGGCTAACCTTTTTGCCGTCACGTGCCAAAAGCGTGGGGAGAGTGTGTGGGGGTCACGCGCATGTGTGCCCACACCCATATTTCAATGCTCCCCCACACTGCACCCCCACGCATGCACCCCCCCACGCTCCCCACACTTTTGGCGTACAATGGCACGGTGGGCCCAGTAGGCCCATTTTCCGCCCTCCCCAGGCTCCAGGGGCTTTCTAGGAATCTGTGGAGGGGGAAAATAGCTTTCCCTAAACCTGGGAGGCTGGAAACGGCTCGTTTCCCGACTTCCGGTGGGTCCCAAAAGAAGGCCCAAAAATCAGCTGGTCGGTGCATGCATGTGCACTGGAGCTGAGCTAAGGCAACGCTTGTGTGCCCACAGATATGGCTCTGCCATATGCCATAGGTTCGCCATCACGGGTATATAGGGTTCCCTGCTTGAACAGAGGGTTGGACTAGAAGACCTCAAGGTCCCTTCCGACGCTGTTCTTCTGTTATTCCATTAAGGAGCTGTTTTGCATGCGGTGAGCAGGTATCTCTCTGTCAAACATGAGCGTGATTCAAATGACCTGTTTAGCAGTTGTGGGATCTATTTCCAAATTTCTCCACTCCGAAAACACACACGGGTCTCTCTGTCTTTTGCCAACAACAACATTTGTCCCACATTTGTTTTCTAGTGAAGTGGAGGCCAGGAGCCAAGCTGTTCCTACCAAGGGCTGGCTTTTATGCAAAAATGTCCCTCCAGATTTATAAATAAGCCAGTTTAGTATTCATGCTCATCGGCTCCATATGGATGGGTTGAAGTCCTACCTGCTTACCGATCTCATAAATTCATGCGCAATGCAGATGATACCCAACACGAGATCTGGGCGATGAAATTCTCTGAACTCAAACAAGGCGGCTTAGTTTATAAGCTGCGGTTGTGATTGCCATGATGATGAGGATGATGATAGCAATCGCACAGCCTTCTGTTGCATAGGTCGGTCCCTTCTCCAGCGGTGAAATCCACTTCCCTTCGCTACCGAATTGGGAACGGGAGCACGTGGGAGCACGCATATGCTCTGCGCAGGAGTGTGTCTTTTGCATATGAGCAGAGCCTTCTGCACATGCACAGAGGGTCAAAAACGAGATGTAATGACCAGTGGTGGGATTCAAAATTTTTTACTACTGGTTCTGTGGGTGTGGCTTGGTGGGCGTGGCTGGGTGGGCGTGGCAGGGGAAGGATACTGTAAAATCTCCATTCCCTCCCCACTCCAGGGGAAGGATACTGTAAAATCTCCCTTCCCTCCCCAATCCAGGGGAAGGTTACTATAAAATCCCCATTTCCTCCCAAACAGCTGGGACTCGGGAGGCAGAGAATAGATGGGGGCGAGGTCAGTCAGAATTTTTACTACTGGTTCTCCGAACTACTCAAAATTTCCACTACCGGTTCTCCAGAACTGGTCAGAACCTGCTGAAATGGAGATGTATTTGCAATTTTGGCCCCTTTTTTGAATCACTGCAGTTGCTACGCTAGTCACATGGTTGTTAAGTGAAACTGGCTTCCCCATTCGCTTGCTAGAAGGTCTCCATGACCCCAGAACACGTAACCATCACAAGTACATGTCAGTTGCCAAGCGTCCACATTCTGACCTCATGCCCATGGGGATGCTGCAACCGTCATAAGTTTGAAAAAAGATCATAAGTCACTTTTTTCACCGTTGTTGTCACTTCGGACGGTCGGTAAACGAATGGCGGTCAGTCAAGGACTCCCTGTACCAAGGAGAAGTTTGAAGTGATTCGCTGAATAATCATGGCAAAAGAGGTTATAAAATGGGGCATGACTCATTTAACAATTCCCTTGTTTAGCAAAAGAAAAGTTGGGGTCAATTGCGGTCATAAATCAAGGACTACCTGTATGGGGAGATTAGGACAAAGCATGTATCTATAGTTCCATATATAGGGTAACTCAATCTTCGAAAAGGCTGTGCCTAATTAAAAGAGATTATTGGAGGTGGAAAGAGAGATAATAAACAACCCCAACCATCTGATAATAAACAAGATTCTTCGATGTGCTGAGATGGACAGGTTAACATATATCTTAAAAGACAAGAAAGATTCAATATATAATAGAAGTTGGGACAGATGCTTTGTCTGGCTCAAAAGAAGATTAAACCTAAGAAATGGGTGATAAGATCGTCCTAATTAGATTAATTAGATACTTACTAGGCTATATGATTCCTTAAAATTTTGACAAAAGCAGCCCAATTGTTTTGTAGATAGTTAATAGAAATTGATTGTATTGAATTGTTTGGTTTGGATGACATTGGTTATTATTAATTGGAGAGTGAGCTTAACTCTCAGTTGGTCATATTTGTTGTTTCGTTTTAGTCTTGTGTTTATATGTTTCTATATTTCACCATTTATATTGTTTACCAATCTTTATTGTGTGTTAATTTTACTGTAAATATTTAATATAAATATATAATTATATATTATATATATATTATATATAATATAATATATATATATATAAATCCAATAAATAATAATAATAATAATAATAATAATAATAATAATAATAATAATAATAATAATAATAATAATAATAATAATAATAATAATAATAATATTAAAAAATTTTAAAAAGAAAGAGAGATAATAAATCATAGAATCCTGGGGCTGGAAGAGAACTTGGAGGTCCTTCTACGAGAAACATGTGTGTTCAAATAGAAGGAGAAAAGCAGCATGGTGTGTCTTTTGCAGAGCCCTGAAAATTTATAGAAACATGAGACATCTCGCCCCAATTCCCACAAAATGTAATTTTTTTAAATTTTCCATAATTTTTGGGTGAGATTGCCCAGTTCTTGTGGTTGTGGGCCATGCTACTAATTGCTGCCTTCAAATGTTAGCGACAGAGAACCTAGAAATTCAACTTACAACCACTTGTTTAGCAATCGTTCGAAGTTACCATGGGATTTTTATTTTTTTATTTTGGCAAAAATGCGAGCAATAGTTCCACTGAGTGTTATCCGCTTAACAACTTCAGCAATGAAAAAAAAGTCATCAAATCAAATCAGTCACATGATGGACTGGATTTGGAACTGTCATGGCCACCATAGCAGGGAGACTCCATTATGGCCATAAATCAAGGACTACTTGTACTTAAAAGTTTGAGGTATCTTACTCTGGTCCTTCAGGACTTCCAAAAGTGTCCCCATCACCAAGATAGCTGAGATCATCAACCTCATTCTTGGTTGTCCTCTTCTTCTCTTTCCTTCCATCTTTCTGGAATATTATGGACTTCTCAAGACACCTAAGCGATTGGTTGCTTGATTGATCGATCAGTTGATTGATTATTGGCCATCAACCTGATGCCAAGTCTTGGATAGTCCAAATAGAACTTCTCCAGGCTGACCTGTTCCCAACCTGGTCTTTCAGATCTACCATCAATAGAATGGTAGTGGTGAAATGTAAAATTTGTTACTACTGGTTCTGTGGTTTGGGGGGGTGGGGATTGAACTTCCCGTTACTCCTGTGTAACACCTCTCCTGCGTGAGCTGCATTGGCGACTGGTTGCCCTTCGGATCCGCTTCAAGGTGCTGGTTCTCACCTATAAAGCCCTACATGGCATGGGCCCGGGGTAATTCCCAGGATCACCTCCTACCAGCCTCCCACCGCCCTGTGCAGTCACATAGGGCTGTCTTCCTCCGGATGCCATCGGCCAGACGATGCCAAATGGTGGCCCCCAGGATGAGGGCGTTCTCAGTGGCTGCACCGAACCTCTGGAATGGGTTTCCCATCCATCGGGCTCCGGACAGCCCCTGACCTCCGCACTTTCCACACCGACCTGAAGACATGGCTGTTTCAGCAGTTTCCCTGATCTGCTACGAGATTTTATTCTGTTTGGGGTTTTATATTGGCTGTTTTTAGGAGTTCATACTGTTACATGTTTTTATTCTGTGCGCCGCCCCGAGTCCTGCAGGAGCATATAAATTTAATAAAATAAATAATGAGCGTGGCCAACTTTTTTTTTTAACTTTTAAAGCCATTTTTTCTACAACCTCTTCGGCTGAAGAGGTTGTAAAAAAATGCTTTTAGAAGCCTCTGACGATCAGGCAACTCCGCTGGGATCGTCAGAGGCTTTTAAAAACATTTTTTCTACAACTTCTTCGGCCGAAGATGTTGTAGAAAAAAATCTTTTAATTTTTTTTAAAAAAAAAGCCTGTGATGATTGCATGGCTCAACTGGGCGGGGGGGGGGGGGGGGCAAGGATTTGCTACTAGATTGGGTGATCCGGTCTGAACTGGGAGCATTTCACCCCTGACCCATCACCATGGTAACTGAATCCCATCTAGTGGTGGGATTCAAATAATTTAACAATCAGTTCCCTGCACTAATGATCAGGCGTGGCCATGGTGGGCATGGCCAGGGGCTGTGACAGGCAACACTCAGCCTCCTGCACCCCCCTGGCAACAAAAATGGGCCGCGGGGGACACATTGCCTCCTTCGTGCCCCATTTCAGGCCTAGTAGGCCACTCTACAGCCTCCCGGGAGCAAAACAGAGCCAGGGGGTGCTGCACCCCCATGCTCCGTGTTTTGGGCCTAGTAGGCCTCCCTGCACTTACCTAGGAGCCAAAATGGGTCATGTGGGGACTCCTGGACGGGGAGGGGAGAGGATGGGCCAGCCAGCAATTTAACTACCAGTTTGCCTAAACCGGCTGAATCCCACCACTGAATCCATCCATCTTTTGCAGGTTGACATCTTATCTTTCCTTCCACCCTTCCCAGCATTAGAAACTTCTGCAGAGAGTTTAATGAGGACCAGACAAGGACAATTTTAGTCTACTCGTTTGTGCTTGGAGTGGCTAGCCCCAGAGTAGGGTGGGAATGGAGATTTTGCAGTATCCTTCCCCTAGGAGTGGGGAGGGAATGGGGATTTTGCAATATCCTTCCCCTGGAATGGGGATTTTGCAGTATCTTTCCCCTGGAATGGGGAGGGAACGGGGATTTTGCAGTATCCTTCCCCCAGTTAGTGGGGAGGGAATGGGTTTTTGCAGTATCCTTCCCCTGCCATGCCCACCAAGCCACACCCACCAAGCCACGCCCACAGAACCGGTAGTAAAAAAATTTGGATTTCACCACTGCCTTCATAGCTGCTGTACCATGGGTAGTCTGTAGAATAGTTACCTATTTTGGGTCATCTATTTTGCAGAATGGTCTACAAGAAAAGAACCAAGCTCCAAGGACATCACAGAAAGAGAAGCTCAGAGAAGCAGGGACCAACACCAGACAAACAACTGAGCAGAAAATAATATTCTAATCAAGAAACTATGGTACCAAGGAAAATACCGCACTCCCACTGCTGGACAAGCAACTGTATAGAGAAAAGACATAAACCCCACACTCCCTCACACTGATAATGTTGTCTAGTTGGGTTGCAAGAAAACAAGATCACAGTACCCCAAGGACTCCAGAGTTCAACCCTGAGCTACAAATACTCTCCTTGATTGATAGTTGCCTGTAGCTGCACACAATATTCCTTAGCATTTTTCTATCTGTAGCTGCTGGTATAGCTGGTATCTCACACGCATCTAATTTTCTCAGTATCGTCTCACCCAATTCATCACTGATTCTTCCTGAGTGCCAATCTTTAATTGTGCACTTTGCAATCATTGCTCAAATGACATGTTTTATTCAGGTGAACGCAGAATGACAAATGATCAAATGTAACTTGTGCGGGCGGGTGGATGGGGGTGGATTAACCAATTTGTTAGAATCAAGCTGACAAGTTATAATTCTCAAATATTCTCCCAGAAACTGACATTTAAGGACTATTTTGTGTCATTCCTCCTCCTCCTCCTCCTCTTCCTCCTCCTCCTCCTCTTGTTTGCAAACTCAAAGAGCACCAAAGACCCACAGTCTTCCTTCTCCTCTTTACAAACCGCAATGCTGGAAGGGAATGCTGTGTAGATGTTGTTTGTCTCTATGTGTCTGTTGATGGCTGATTTGTCTGAGTGCCAGGTTCCCAGGAATTCTCTAGCATTTTTGCATTAGGCTTGGTCTAGGATACTCACAGTTTCCCAGTTGAAACTATGGTGTCCATTGGGGTTGTGAAATTAAGGAATTGCCTTCATGTCTTCCGATTACTACATGGTGTTAATGTCATGAGCCTTTGTTCTTCAGAATAAGAGTTGGAAGGGACCTCGGAAATCTTCTAGTCAAACACCCCCCCCTCCCTGCCTCCCAAGCAAGACATCTTATACCATTCCTGGCAAATGGTTGTCTTCTTAAAAACCTCCAGTGATGGGGCACCCACAACATCTGGAAGGAAACTATTCGACAGATGAATTGTTCTCACGGTTAGGAAATTCCTCCTTACTCCAGGCTGCTTCTCTCCTTGATTAGTTTCCATCCGTTGCTTCTTGTCCTGCCTTCAGGGGTTTTGGAGAATAGCATGACTCCCTCTTCTTTGTGGCAACCCCGGAGATATTGGAAGACTGCTATCATGTCACTCCTAGTCTGTCTTTTCATTAAACTAGACATATACCCAGTTCCTGCAACCGTTCTCCATCTGTTTCAGCCTCCAGTCCCCTAATCATCTTTGTTGCTCTTCTTCGCACGCTTTCCAGAGTCTCCACATCTTTTTTATATCCTGGCAACCAAAACTGGACATTTCTGAGTGATTCAAAGGAATTCTTTACTACTTGACTTGACTTGATTTGACTTCTTTAGCACTTTTGTCTCCAAAGGAACAAGAACCTCGGTTCCTCGAGCATCTATTATCCCTTTGAGCATCCGAATGTCATTTTAACATGTGCCATTGTATTGCTGGAAAAGGGACAGTACGAAGTTATTATTCTACAACTCTACTCTTACTCAAGATCTTATTTTGCTTGTCTGTTTCCATGGACGTATTTTTAAGCATCTCTGCAGAGGCTTTATCCTCTCCCAAGTAACTACATTGATTCAGTGAGTGGCGAGAGACCCTGAAATTAAGCTAAAAACGGGCAGCTCACAATAGCTTGACATGACTCACTACTTCTCCCTGAGATTCAGGAAGAAAAAGAAAACGCTAATATTTAGGGCTCTGATTTTTTTTTTTTTTTGTCAGAGAAGTGCTTGCTTCTGAGAAAAGGAAAGTGGCCCTTTCACCGGAGGGAAGCCATGGATAGAGGCAATGTTAACAGACTTCAATGGGCAGAAGAAAATAGACATGGGATCCCCTAAAATTCCCAACATGCCTCACATTCAAACACAGGTTGACTTACAACAATTCATTTAGTGACTGTTCAAAATTACGTCACTGAAAAAAGGTGACATATTGGCCAGTTTTCAAACTTACGACCGTTGCAGCATCCCCACAGTCACGGGATCAAAATTTGGATGCTTGGCAACTGACTCATATTTATGACAGTCGGAGTGTTCTTGGAGTCATGTGATCTGGGACTTTCTGACCAGGCGAAGTCAATGGGGAATTCAGATTCACTTAACCACCGTGTTACTAAATTAAGAACTGCAGTGACTCACTTAACAACCGTGGCAGGAAAGGTTGTGAAATGGGGCAAAACTCGCTTAACAAATGTCTTGCTTAGCAACATAAATTTTGGGCTCAATTGTGGTCCTAAGTCGAGGACTTCTTGTATAAGGCAATGTTTTATGGGGCTGTTTGGAGGCAGACGTGTCAACCTTTTAATTTTCCTCCAGGTAACAAATGAGGGGTAATTCTGAAAGATCAGTTTCTCCATCCATAGGCCCACTTTAGGTTTATCTATTTTTGAGGAAATAGATCTGGATGATTTTTAGAATTGGAGCAGATTCCTGGGTTTTGATTTATACCTAAGGAAGAATAGACTAAAGTGTCCCTCACTTTATTTTCCTTCCTTCTTTCTTTCCTTCCTTCCTTCCTTCCTTCCTTCCTTCCTTCCTTCCTTCCTCCCTGCCTCCCTCCTTCGCTCTCCTTCTTCCTTTCTCCCTCTCTCCCATACTTCTTATCTTTAATCTCTTTTGTTTCTTCAGTCTTTCCTTCCTTTATTCTCTCTCTTTCCTCCCCTTCCCCCTTCCCTCTCCTTCTTCCTTTCTGCCTCCCTCCCACTCTTCTTATTTTCCATCCCTTTTGTTTCTTCAGTCTTCCCTTCCTTCACTCTCCCTCTTTTCTTCCCTCTTCCCCCTTCCCCCTTCTCTCTCCTTTTTCCTCCCTCCTTCCCTTCTTTCTTCCCTTCTCTCTCTTGCCTTCCCTTTTATCGCCCTCCCATTCTTTTTTCCATCTTTCATTCCTTCCCTCTTCCTTCCCTCTTTTTCTTCCCCCTTGTCTTGCTTTCCTTTTTCCTTCCTCCCTTCTCTCTCTCTCCTTCCCTTCTATTTCTTTCCCTCCTTTCTGTTCTTCTCTCTTTCCTTCCTTCTCTCCTTTTCTTTCATCTTTCTCTTTCCTTCTTTCACCTTCCCTCCTTCCTTCCCTTCTTTTCTTGATGGAGATGTCCATCCATGCTGTCCACCCCATTCACAAATATGGACCTCTGTGTGTGTCACTGAACCCACAACCAATAATACAAAATACAACTTATGTCTTTCTCTTTATATTGACACATGGTATGAAACCACCTAAGCTCGTCTCTCATTACGCAATTGGTAAATACTGGCAATTTAATCCTCTGTAAAGAAAATCTGCTCAACATAATAAAAACTTTTACCCACACCAACTCACCAAGGGAAGCTCTCAACACCCAGAATTCAACACCTGGACATGGGAGATTGGTGTACCCTGCAGGGTGAGAAAACTGCATTTCACACATACTGTACATATAGACACTGGAACCTTATGTTTCCTGAGGCAAAGACACATCAGACATGTCCACAAACCTCACAAATAAACAACAAATTTCCATATATATATATATTACTTCCAACTCGTGTCAACTTTGGGTAGCTACACTGACTGTAACATTGTCCAATAGACCACCTCCCTTTCAAGCAATTTGACCTGGGAGCTCATTGGAACCCAACTCATAACAAATCAAGAACTTTCTTCTCCCTTGCTCTCCTCCTTCCTTTCTTCCTTCCTTCCTTCCTTCCTTCCTTCCTTTCCTCCTCCCTCCCTTCCCTGCTCCCTCTCTCCTTCTTTCTTTCCCCCTCTCCCTCCCTCTTTCTCTCCCTACTCCTTCCTCCCTCCTCCCTCCCTTCCTTCCATTTCCCCATACCTTCCATATACTTCTCCCTCCCCTCTCTCCCGCTTTCCCTCACCTCACTCCTTTTTCCTTCCTTCCTTCCTTCCTTCCTTCCTTCCTTCCTTCCTTCCTTCCTTCCTTCCTTCCTTCCTTCCTTCCTTCCTTCCCTCTCTCCCTCCCTTTTTCCTTTTCCTTCTTTCCTTCCTCCCTCCTCTCTTTTTCTTTCTTTCCTTCCATCTATTTCCCTATCCCTGCCCTATCCTTCATCCTCTCTCCCTTCCTTCCTTCTCTCCCTCCCTCCTTTTTCCTTCCTTCCCTCCTCCTTTCCTTCTCCTTCCTTCCTCCCTCCCTCCCTCCCTTCCTTCCTTCCTTTCTCCTTTTTCTTTCCTTCCTTCCCTCCCTCCCATTTCTCTTCTTTCCCATTCCTTCCCTCTCCTTCTTCCTCCCTCCCTCCCTTCTTTTTGCTTCATTCCTTCATTCCTTCATTCCTTCCTCCCTCCCTCCCTCCGTCCCCTTATACCTTTGGACAAATTTTACTCCAGTCCAGAAAGATGGCAGAAGAAGTAATCATTAATATTTTTAAGAACAACCTCAATCAGAGAATGTTTTGTGAGATCCACAATGGAAGCAAAATTTGCCTTCTTAAACATTGATAGGCAGTTTATACCCGCAAGGGAATCTCTGGAGTGTTGGGGAGCACTGGATATTTTTAAACATTCCCACTGTGAAAAATCCATGACTCAACGCTGTCTGACTAAAACCATGCTCAATATATTTATGGCCATTTCCCACCATCTTAGTTTATTTGTTTATTCCTCCAGATTGGGGTTCAAATCTTCCTCAGCCTAAAATCTCCATGATTGGAGAAGGCATTGGGGGGGGGGCATTCTAGCTCTTAGAATCTTAACATTTTATTGGTTCTAGAAAGCAGCAGATGCTGAGTTACTAAGTGAGTAATTGAATCCGGCAAGGAAGGTGAGATAATTTGAACTCTCACCAATTTGTAAATCCATTTCCACCACACACCCCCCTAAAAATTCTTACATCACTTGCAAGTTTGCTCATGCCTTGAATGTGGCATGAGGCCCCCATTGCAATAAAAATGAAATTTCATTCATGCTGTTCGTGTGGAATTATCATGAAAAACACCCCCAATTTGCATCGGTCATCTTTAGACCCAAAAATCAGAGTAGATGAATTAAAACGGACTTTGATTTTCAATATCACACTAAAATTTGTGGCCAGAAAGCAATTGAACACCTGTTTATACAGTGGAGATCGGTTTCATTCAACGTGGCCAACAGGGGGTTTCCAGAGTGGGCAAAAAAGTAAAGATGGCCACCCTCAATCAAAGTCCTGTTCCTTTTTTATATATATACCGTATACCTGCCTCATTACTGTTTTTGCAAATCAATTTCCAAAAAGGGAATTAAAGGATTAAAATGTTACCCTGATTTTAATGGTCACGAAACAATTTCTGGTAGGAGAGCTAAAACACCAATAGTTCTGAACTTTCAACCATTCATTTAGTGACCACGTCACAGTGAACAACGTCACTGAAAATAGTGACTGTTTTTCACACTTACGACGGCTGCAGCATCCCCATGGTCATGTGATCAAAATTCAGATGCTGGGCAACTGGTTCATATTTATGACAGTTGCGGTGTCCTGGGGTCGCGTGATCCCATTTTGCGACCATTTGGCAAGCAAGTCACTGGAGGGAACCAGATTCAGTTAACAACTGTGTTACTAACTTAACAACAGCAGGGTTTCGCTTAACGACTGTGGCAGGTAAGGGCGTAAAGTGGGAAAAAAGTCACTGTCTTGCTTAGCAACAGAAATGTGGGGCTTAATTGTGGTCGTAAGTCGAGGATTACACTGTAAGGCAGGCATTTATTCACAATTTTCTGCCAACAAGAGAGATTTATGAGAGGACAAACGTATCTTTAGCCTTTAAATCCTTTATTATTTGAGGAGCTCCTTGGAAATGTAAAGCTTCAAAAAGTTTTTTTTTTTTAATTAGATTTATATGCCACCCTTCTCCGGAGACTCAGGGCAGCTTACAATGCGTGAAGCAATAGCCTTCATACTTTTGTATATATATATACAAAGTCAGCTTATTGCCCCCGCAAACTGGGTCCTCAATTGACCTGCCTTAGAAAGGATGGAAGGCTGAGTCAACCATGAGCCTGGTGAGATTCGAACTTACAGTAATTGCAGACAGCTGGATGTTAATAACAGCCTTAAGTCTGCTTTTAGCCTGTTGAGCTATCCAGGCTCTAAAAGTAATCCCAAAGGGGCTTTTTCAAGAGGCAAGTGGGTTTTCTTGTTATTTTCTTTGAAGGCGTTTCGCTTCTCATCCAAGAAGCTTCTTCGGCTCTGACTGGATGGCGTGGAAAACATAGGAGAGCAAACCCATCAGGGCCTGACTCAGCAGTCCATCTGCATTTGAAAGACCCACAGGCCACTCTTTTGAAGACAGCGAAGTCCACATTTTGGACAGAGAGGACAGCTAGTTTGAACGAAGGGTCAAAGAGGCTGTCTACAGTAGTGGACAAAATTGTGGAAATCTTTTGGGAAAAGTGTATTTTTGAGGTTTGATGGCTAATAACACGACTTTCTTTTTTTGGGGGGGGGGGTGAGTTTCAAGATAATCCTATTCCACTGCTGGAATGGCCTGGGAATAGCCCAGACCTTCACCCAATGGAAAAATCGATGGAGCCGACTAAAGAAACTTGTTAGTCAGAAGTGACCCAGCAATAAAACCCAGTTAATAGAAGCCATCATTCAATCTTGGTTTCACATTATTAGAACAGCTGCAGAACTCAAAGTCTTGGTTCACTCCATGGGAAGACGTTGTAAGGCTGTAATTTATGCTAAAGCTTAACCAACTAAGTATTAACTGACATGGTGATCATTTTTTTTATATCTCGTTTTTTCTATGGGGATCATTTTTTTATATCTCGTTTTTTCTACGTGTTTCACTTTTCTTCTTTATACTGTAACTGCTATTCTAATGGCAAATCCTTCATAATATTTATTGCATTACATTCTTGATTAAATTATCTTTCCATTGATATATAATTTTATGGTACTACTCCAGAGGTGGGTTTCAGCAGATTCTGACAGTTCTGGAGAACCTATAGCGGAAATTTTGAATAGTTCGGAGAACTGGTAGTAAAAATTCTGACTGGCCCCACTCACATCTATTCTCTGCCTCCTGAGTCCTAGTTGATCGGGAGGAAATGGGGATTTTGCAGTAACCTTCCCCTGGAATAGGGAGGGAGTGGAGATTTTACAGTATCCTTCCCCTGCCACGCCCATCAAGCCACGCCCACAGAACTGTTAGTAAAAAATTTTTGAAACCCACCACTGTACTACTCCAAAAAACAAAAACAAAAAAGTGGTGTTATTAGCTAGTTTTAGAAAATATACTTTTCCCAAAAGGTTTCCACAATTTTGGCCACT
>CM075961.1:166915870-166928954 GCA_038048745.1 Coluber constrictor foxii | reverse complement strand
GGGTGATGGTTGTCAGCAATGTTGTGTGTCCGTACGTGTGTGTTTGTGTGTGTGTAAACCATTGCTGGACATTTGAAGAGGAGCCCCTCTTGACAATTCCTTCCATTTTTAGATGCTTCTCTCTGTGTTTTCCTTAGCTCACGGTTAGTTTTTTGCCATCCCCCCCACCCTCCCGTTTTATCCTGAAATGACACTCAGCAGCTTAAATGTAATTTTCATAAAATGCTTTGCTCCAACCGCAAGATTCTCCCTTTAGCTCTTATCATGAGGCCCACATCCGCCTTGGGATTTTGATCGCGGGAACCTACCCAGTGGTCGGCAAAGTTAGTGGTCACCAAAGCAGATCCGAAAGAGCGTGCCGGGTTGATGCCACAACCGGTGTAATCAATCTGTGAGAAGCAAAGAGAGGGAGATTTGATTAGCTGGAGTCGTGCCTGCGGATCAAAGTGAGTCATTTCTGCAAGAATTGTTTAGGGACTTCCATGAGGCATAGGAGAGCTGAATTTCCAACTTTTAAAAATCACGGGCTGTTCAGGCAGGGTTGATGGCTGCACAATTCTGAGGATGGTTTGACTTGATGAGGCCTCGTTTGGAATACTTGCATCCACTTTCGCTCGCCAAGATGTTAAAAAAAAGATGTTGAGACTCTGGGAAGAGTACAGCAAAGAGCCACAAAGATAATTAATGAGAACCCAGATTGTGGGGGCAATAAGATGACTTTGTATATATAAAAAAAGAATACACTTGGGAGGGGGGGGCAAAAGCTCTACTAAGCAGGTATATACAAAAGTATGAAGGCTATTGCTTAATGCATTGTAAGCCGTCTGAGTCTCCGGAGAAGGGCGGCATAGAATTAAATTTTTTAAAAAATAAGGGACTGCAGCAGGGGTGAAATGCTACCGGTTCACACCGGTTCAGGGGCATCAGTAGCGGAGAACCATGTGATGGTTGTGCGAGGCTCCTCCCATCCACCTGGTTGCCTATTTTTTACCCTCTGCGCATGCAGAGGGTCCATGCATTCATGTGTCACGCACACAGGGTGTGTACACTTCCGAACCACTAGGGAAGGTAAGTAGATTTCACCCCTGGACTGGAGGCTGAAACATATGAAGAACGGTTGCAGGGACTGGGCATGTCTGGTTCAGGGGTCGGCAACCTGAAACACCCAAAGAGCCATTTGGACCTGTTACTCACAGAAAAGAAAACACCGTACCTGACTATTTCCTGAATGGCCACAAAACTAGCATACATAGTTGAATTAAACATTCTGTTTTCTTCTGAAATTTTTCTTTTCTTGGATTTATCCATGGTTGGCCTACTGGGAGTCGAAAAGCTCAATAAAAGCTTACGATCACAATTGAGCCCAACGTTGCTGTTGCCAAGTGAGACAGTTTGTTAAATGAATTTGCCCCATTTTCCTTGCTTTGTTGCCACCGTTGTTAAATGAATCATTGGTTAAGTCAGTAATATGGTTGTTAAGTGAATCTGGCTTCCCTCATTGACTTGGTTTGTCGTAAAAGCGGAACACATGATCCCAGGACATTGCAACTGTCATAAATATGAGCCTGTTGCCAAGGGACTAAATTTAGGGCTCAGTTATGGTTGTAAATCGAGGACTACCTAAGTGGGTGAAAAATATTTCCTTGCCAATCTATTCTTTGTTCAGGCCAGACCAATCCAGCTGTTTTGGGGTGGTCTGGCACTTTTTAAAAGCCAATCTTCTGGAACAGGAAGTGGTTTGGGAGAGCCAACTTGACATGCTCCAAATCCCTCAATTGTGGTCTGGAGAAAAGATGGAAAGTTCTGGAGTCCCCCGGAATAGTCTGTTCCAAAAATAGAATTTTTCACAGACCTGCCGTAGAGGCAGAATATGATCTGCAACTGAGATGAACAGGATTAATCCAAGATATTTTCCTACCTGACTTAAAAAATCAACATTGGTTGGTGTGTGCTCTCCATTCCAGGAATAAAAATGGCTTAGCTGTTAAAGGTTTGTGGAATCTTGATAAGATGAGAACATTTTTTTTAAAAAATTTGATTTATATGCAGTCCTTCTCCAAAGACTCAGGGCGGCTTACAATGCGTTAAGCAATAGCCTTCATACTTTCGTATATTTTATACAAAGTCAGCTTATTGCCCCCACAAACTGGGTCCTCATTTCACCTACCTTAGAAAGGATGGAAGGCTGAGTCAACCTTGAGCCTGGTGAGATTTGAACTTATAGTAATTGCAGACAGCTGGAGTTAATCACAATGTATTCGTCTGCTGAGCTATCCAGGCTCCTTTTCTCAAAGAATGATACGTTCTAGGGACGAGTTGGGGGCTTCCTCTAGGAATGGTCCTTCCTACAGCCTCAGATAGCTCAACAGGCTAATAGCCTGTTATTAAGATTCAGCTGTCTGCAATTATTGCAAGGTTCGAGGCTCAAGGTCGACTCAGCCTTCCATCCTTTCTAAGGTAGGTAAATTGAGGACCCAGTTTGTGGGGGCAATAAGCTGATTTTGTATAAAAAAATATACAAAAGTATGAAGGCTATTGCTTCACGCATTGTAAGCCACCCTGAGTCTCCGGAGAAGGGCGGCATATAAATCTATTTTTTTAAAAAAAGGTCCTTTATCTGATACCTATACCTACCTCCACAGCAGAGGTGGGTTTCAGCAGGTTCTGACCAGTTCTGGAGAACCGGTAGCGGAAATTCTGAGTACTTCGGAGAACCAGTAAATACCACCTCTGACTGGCCCCGCCGTATCTATTCTCTGCCTCCCGAGTCCAAGCTGATTGGGAGGAAAATGGGGATTTTGCAATAACCTTCCCCTAGATTGAGAAGGGAATGGAGATTTTACAGTATCCTTCCCCTGGAGTGGGGTGGAAATGGAGATTTTACAGTATCCTTCCCCTGCGACGCCCACCAAGCCAAACCACGTCCACCAAGCCACACCCACAGAACTGGTAGTAAATTTTTTTGAAACCCATCTGTTGTAGCCCGCCAGTGGCCTGCACAGATCGTGGCTGATCCCGATGATGAGGAGGCTGGTGTGGTGTTGCGCCAGCAGCCGGCGCAGCCGGTGCTCGCGTCGGACAGCGAGGAAGCTGAAGAGGATGTGGTGCCAGAGTTAGAGACTCAGCTGGGCCCTTTCAGAACCTCCAGAGGCTCCTTCAAGTGGAGAGAGCGAAGTGGAGGAGTCTCTTCTCAATGCTCAAGCACGCAGAGCTGCCAAAAGGCAGGAGTGGCTACTCAGGAGAAGGAGGTCTACTCGAGAGTAGGGCTTGAGGATAATTGGCCACTCCCTTAGCCTATTTAAGTAGCACGCAGCTAGTGCTTTCTTGCTAGAAACAACGTCTCATTACTACAGAGCATCTTGGAGAGCGAGCGACTTCTCCTATCTGGTTTTCTGGGCTGGTTGCCAACCTTTGTCGGACTTTGTTCTTAATAACTTTGATAAGGACCCTTTGCACGGGAAGCCTGCATTCTTGAAAGAGGTTTGTTTGGAATTAAACAGTGTTTGAGAAGCTTGGTGTGTGTCACATTCTCTGGGAATCCAAAGATGGGACAGAACCACCATCACTGCTCCACAAGTACAGTTGGGTGTCTTAAATGATGTAAAGATACACATTCTCCATTATTTAGATCATTCTCCAACCCTTCAAGTAGAACATGGGAGACATCAAAAAAACACTTCATGTTGACAGGTTCTATCATCAACAGAAGAGAATATTGGTAGCTCAAGGTTGAACTGTGGGTTGGTAGATTCTTGCAGACGTTTTATCACCCAACTAGAGATCATCATCAGGGCTAGAAGGGAGTAGGTTTTGGGGAAGGGAGGCGGAAGAGGAGGAGGAGGAGGAAGACGACTGTGGGGGTCCTTGGTGCTCTCTGAGCTTGGTGGTTTTCTTCCAGACATTTCATAACCCAACTAGGTAGCATTGTCAGTTCTAGATGGATAAATTCTGTCATGCTATGGCAACAGATATCTTGTATTTTTCTGACATTTCTCTTGGCTGTACGCTGACTGCTTTGCATTGCCTTTTGCAAAATCTACCAAATTTGCATTTAATTAGATTAGAATAGGAGTAGATCTTCAAGTTTTCCTTTCCGTCCCATTCAGAATGATGAACATGGGGTTGGCATGGAAGTCTTCTGAAGTATGGAAGATCTTTGGACCTCTGGAGGTTAATGTTTCATTACCTGAATTAGGTAATATCATTAATGTTGGTGAGTGTGGGGTTTGCTCATCAGCACCACAGTATATAAAGATGCTAGCTACTAATATACAAGCACTGATGCAGTTACCTTGTTAGGTAATGGAATGTCTTGCAAGAAGACAGTCGGGTTCAGACAATATCAAGGACTCCACAGTCTTCCTCCTCCTCTTCCTCCTCCTCCTCCTCCTCTCCACAAACCCACCCCTTCTAGCACTGATGATGTTCCCTACTTGGGTCACGAAAAGTTCGGAGAGAACCAAGAACTCCACAGTTCAACCCTCAGCTACAAATATTCTCTTTTTGGGGTGGTGGGTGGGTGGTGGGTAAACTTTTCAAATACTGTGTCAGCCCCCACCAAGTAAACCAGATCAGAAATCAATTCCACAGTTGAAAGCTGTAGACCACGTTGATTGAGAATGGATATCATAATTGAATCTTGCAAGCCCATGCTGTATCTTCTCCTCCCTTTATACTTTAAATTGTTGAATTTTTGTGGTGTCAGTTTGAGCTATATCCTTTCTGCTTGTTTTGGAACTTCAGAGATGTTTTGACTTCTGTCACTTTGGTAACCTGGTCTGGCTTAAGTTAGGGTTTTACTTAATGTGGTACAGAACTCAGACAGGACTTCATTTTTCCATACAACACTGTTACAGTTCAAAATATAATTTCCTACCTCATTCTATTTTCCATCAGATTCTATTCTTATTTAATCTATTCCTTTTCTATCCTCATGTTCTATTTCTATGTCCTTATTCCTTTGTGTATAAATCTTATGGGTGGTTTTTAAAAAAAAATCTTAACTATTTCTTAGCTCTTAGGGTTTTTTTCCTTTAATTTTCCTCTTCTCTGTTCTTATTTCCTGTGGGTATAAATGGCATGACTTTTTAATTATTTCTTAGTTCTTTAAACATTTTCTATTTTCAATGATCTTATTCTTATATGTATAAATCTTAAATTTTTTAAAATCTTAGGTTTTTAAAAAATCTTTTCTGTCTGTAATCCTATGTGTATACATATGTTTTTTCTTATTTATTAGCTTTTTTAAAGTTTTTTTAAAAAATCCTATTTTTTGTGTTCATATTCCTGTGTGTATAAATCTCATTTTTTCCCCTTTATCTTAACTCTTTCTTAATGTTGTTGTTTTTATTTTCCTCTTCTCTATGTTCTTATTTCTATGTGTATAAATCTTACGGTTATTTTTTTTTTAACCTCAACTATTTCTTAATTCTTTCAAATTTTTCTTCTTTATGTTCTTATTCCTCTATGTATAAATCTTACGTTGCTTTTAATCAATACTTCTTAGCTCTTAGGGTTTTTTTTAAAAAAAATCTTCTTTTCAATACACATAATCCTACAGTTTTTATTTTATTTTAACTATTTCTTAGCTCTTGGTTTCTGTAAAAAAATTTCTTCTTTTCAATACACGTAATCCTATTATGTATAAATCTTACAGGTTTTTTATCTTACCTATTTCTTCATTTTTTTAAAAAAAAATCCTCTCTTTTATATTCTTAGTTATCTGTACATAAATTTTATTTTTTTTAAAAAAAAACTTATGGCCAAATTCATACAATTTGCATAACCAGGTGTATAAAAGCCTAGAATTGAGATGGCGAACCTATGGCACGGGTGCCAGAATTCGCACGCAGAGTCTTCTCTGTGGGCACTTGCACCGTCCTCCCAGCTCAGCCAGTTGGTTGTCAGGCTTCTGGTGTTCTGGCACATGCATGTGTACATGAGAACATGCATGGGGCCACCTTTTGGTTTGGGGACTCTGTGCCTAAAAGATTTGCCATCACTGGCCTAGAGACTACCTTAACATAATATATATGTTGACTATGATCAGATTTTTTGGGCTGAATGTATGAAATAAATCCAGCATAGTTAGTTAATTTATGATTCAGCATATTGCATTAACCCAGAAAATGGGATAAATCCAATAACAAGGTTACAGATAGTCCTCGACTTACAACTGTCATGCAACCGGTGCATTATGGTTATATGCCTTAACCATAATGCACAGGTTAAGAGCCGTGGTGGCGCAGCAGCTTAAAGTGGTGTTAAAGTGACACCAGCTGCCTGCAATTACTGCAAGTTCGAATCTCACCAGGCTCAAGGTTGACTCAGCCTTCCATCCTTTTGAGGTAGGTAAAATGAGGACCCGGATTGTGGGGGCAATAAGCTGACTTTGTATAAAAAAGAACACCACTTAGGGGGGGCCAAAAGCCCTACTAAGCAGGTATATACAAAAGTATGAAGGCTATTGCTTAATGCATTGTAAGCCGCCCTGAGTCTCCGGAGAAGGGCGGCATATAAATTAAATTAAAACAAAAACAAAAACTCAGTGGTGAAATGTAAAATATGTTACTACCGGTTCTGTGGGTGTGGCTTGGTGGGGAGGGTAATATGTTTAGGTGGGCATGGCCAACTTTTTTTTTTTTAACTTTTAAAACCATTTTTTCTACAACCTCTTCGGCTGAGGTTTTAAAAAATGCTTTTAAAAGCCTCTGACGATCCCAGCTGACTTGCCTTTGTTCTTTTAAAAGCATTTTTTTTCAGGACTTCCAGCTGGCACCGCAGGCATTGTGGACGGTCCTTGCAGGCTGCCAGCCCCGTGATTTCGTGAAGCCATTTTGACAGCGCAAAATGGCTGTCTGACGGCTTCAAAATCTCTCCTTCAGGAAAAGAAGGAGAGGAGAGCAGTTGGGTGGAGGCAGAGCCATCCAAAAAGCCCTTTGGAGTAATTCCAGGGGCTTGAAGGGTGAGCTCCCCGGTCAGCCCAACGAAGCTCCGGATCCGGGACGACTCTGCTTGCGCAGAGCCAGACGTCGCGACCACCTCTGCAATCAATAAGAAGCTTAAAAAGTCTCAAGAGCAGATGGACCAAAAGCAGGAGTGCAGGCAAGAAAGTATCTATGCTTAACTCTGAGCTACACTGTTTCTGACTGAAGTCAATTGAGAGGAAGTTAGTGCTTAATGGCATCTTTGCTGTAATTATGAAAGTGAAAGTTAAGAATGGAAAGTGTTTGCTGAGACTTTTAGTGTTCTGAAACTGATTTGAAGCTGCTGGAAATAGAGAACTTGGGGAGGAAAGATCATTTTGCCTTAAAAATCACACAATTTAAACGTTGAAAGCTACTTTTGTGACTTTGTGCCAGCAAAGGGGGGAGAAGAGGAAAAAAGATCCTTAAAAAAAAGGAATTAAGATGGCTTCCAAGCAATCTAAATCAGCAATTCCAAAAGTAGGAGGGGGCTCTCCAGCAGTCTCTGTTGTGACACAGAAGGCTCAACTTCCGGTTGACTCACAAAATCAGGAGGCTTCCATTAGAGATCTTAAAGAATTTATAAAAGAAGCTATGAATAACCAAACAACGATAGAAGGGAAATTTGAGGAAGAAATAAAAGAAATTAAGGATGTTGTTGCAAAAAAGCATGATGATATAAGAGATGACATTCTATTGGCAGTTTCAGGATTGTCTAAACATCTTATCCAGCTGGATGAGAGTGTGGAAGAAATTAATGAAGCTAATTTAAACCTGGAAGCCAAAATGGGAGATATCATGATCAAAACAGAGAAGTTGGAAAATGAGGTGAAAATGATGCAATATAGATCTATGGAATTTGCTTTGAGACTTGAGAGGATTGAAAGAGAATGGCCGGGAAAATCTAAGAGATAGATGTGCAGAAGCTATAGCAGCAGTAATTGGAGCAAGAAAAGAGGATATGGCAAATCAAATTGATAAAATTTACAGAGTTAATTCATGGGTGGCAAGACAAAAGCAATTGCCAAGAGATGTGGTGATTTATTTTATTGATAGAAGAATTAGAAATGAAAATTTGGTAAAACAAATCAGGGACCAGAGTCCAATGTATATTAAAAGGTTGTATAATGCATTATTGGAAATAGATTCAGAAACGGAATTGGTCAAGGATTGTATGATAAAATGGGCACAAAACTTTCAGGAACCAATAATGATGGAAACATGGGAAAAGATTTGGGTTAGAAATGTTAAATTTACGCAAGCACAAAACTTAAGGGAAAATTTTTATAAAATGTTCTATAGATGGCATTTAGATCCTAAGAAATTGTCATGTATGTACCCAAATGTGCAAGCCAAATGTTGGAGATGTGATTGTGACGATGCAACTTATTATCATATATGGTGGACTTGTAAGAAGATCAAAGCATTTTGGATAAAAATTTGGTGGGTAATGCAGAATATTTTGAAAAGAAGGTTGAAATTTACTCCACAATTGTTTTTATTGGGTATAACAACTGATTGTACAGTATTAGAGATTAAACTGATTTTAAACTTAATATCAGCAGCTAGGCTGTTGGTAGCACAATACTGGAAGAAAGACTTTTTGCCTACTGTAGAAGAATGGACACTGAAAGTAACAAATTTAGCTGAAATGGCGAAAATCTCAGCATACTTGAAAGATCATACACAAGAAAAATATATCTTGGAGTGGAGAAAATGGATTGATTATATTCAAAATAAGTACCAGATGCGAAGATATCAAATTGCGTATGAATGAATGTAAAGATATATTGTGTTATCTATAATGGAGTTAAGGTTTCAGGGGGGAGGAATTTGTTAGCTTAAGGATGGTTAGGTTAATTTAGTTTATGATTGTTTTTTTTAATACCCTGTATTTTGCTCTGGGAAGTCGAGGGAGGAGGGAGGAGGGAGGGAAGGGGGACTAGGGGGGGGGAGGAGAGAAGGGGGGTGGTAGGACTCCAGGGGGGGAGAAAATGTTTTTTCTTTTTCTTGTAAAACTTTTCAATTTAAAAAAAAAGCATTTTTTCGGCCAAAGAGGTTGTAGAAAAAATGCTTTTAAAAAAAAAGCCTCTGATGATTGTGCGGCTCAGCTGTGCATGGGGGTATTAGGGGTTTTTGCTGCCGGTTCTCCAAACCACTCACCTCCATCGCTACCGGATCGGGCGATCCGGTCTGAACCAGGAGCATTTCACCCCTGCCTTAACTATTGTAAAACAGACCGGTCACATGAGGCACTGCAGTTTTTAAATTAGTAACAGTGTTGTTAAGTGAATATGGCTTCCCCATTGACTTTGCTCGTCAAAAGGTCACAAAACACGATCCCTGGACACTGCCACCGTCATAAATGTGAGTCAGTTCCCAAGCATCGAAATTTTGATCACCTGACCCTGCGGGTGTTGCCATGGTGTGAAAAGGGTCACTTTTTTCAACGCCATTGTAACTTTAAAAGGTTGCTAAACAAATAGTTGAAGTCGAGGAATATTTGTAAGAATAGAGATCTGAGGACCCAGTTGTTGGGGGCCAGAGTCTGACTCTGTAAACCACTTAGGGAGGGCTGTAAAAGCACTGTGAAGCGGTATATAAGTCTAAGCGCTATTGCTGTCTAAATTTTTTATTATTATTTATTATTTATTTTTTCAATTTATAAACCGCCCTTCTCCTTGCGGACTCAGGGCGGTGAACAGCCAGAATAAAACATAGTACATAAAAGTTAAAAACAATTAAAAATCATTAAATATCATTTGGCCGAGAATTAAAACAACCCAATTTAAAATCAAATTCAAATTTAAAAACGGAGGATGGGATCAAGCTAGCCCAGCTAGATGGAATAAGTAGGTTTTAAGGGCCCGACGAAAGGTCCGGAGATCTGGAATCCTGCGTATCTCCGGGGGTAGGTCATTCCAGAGGGCGGGCGCCGCCACAGAGAAGGCTCTCCCCCTGGGGGTCACCAGCCGACACTGTCTAGCCGACGGCACCTGGAGGAGGCCCTCTCTGTGCGAGCGTACTGGCCGGTGGGAGGCTATTGGCAGCAGAAGGCGGTCCCGCAAGTACCCAGGTCCTAAGCCATGGAGCGCTTTAAAGGTGATCACCAACACCTTGAAGCACACCCGGAAGACCACCGGGAACCAGTGCAGCTCGCGCAGGAGAGGTGTCACGTGGGAGCGCCACGTCGCTCCCATAATTCCCCGTGCCGTCACAATTCCCATAAATTGTGACGGCACGATAGTTAGACTGCAGTATGACTCTGCCCACAGCCAGGAGTTCAATCCTGACCGGCTCAACGTTGACTCAGCCTTCCATCCTTCCGAGGTGAGTAAAATGAGGACCCAGATTGTTGGGGGCAATAGGCTGACTCTGTAAACCTTTTAGAGAGGGCTGTATATAAGTCTAAGTGCTATTATGGTTTAGTAAATGTGACAGTACAGCTCCTGAATTCGTACTCACTGCCAGGAGATGACCCAAAGCTACAGAAAGACCGATGGCCAGTGGTGCTGATCCGGAGAGGTCCGTTCGCCTCTTGTCCGTTGTGGCGAGCACGCAAAGCACCAACTGCAATGTAGCAATGATTTCGATACCCAGGCCTTGTCCAGGATTGACCCCCGGTGCCAACTGCAAAAGAAAAAAAGACAGCAAAGAGAAAGAATCAGAGCTGTGCACCAGGATGAAGCTGAATTGGACGCTGGTTCAATTAATGGCCTCGGGAGCCACTTAACAACCTCTGCAAAAAAAAGGTCCTAAAATCGGAATGGACACCTGATCAGACCGACCTGTTTTACAACCATCATGACTTATGGGCCGGCTCCATTACGGTCCTATGTCCGTGACAACCTGAATTGCTTTGTCTCCAATACAGTTGTGTGTTTTATGACGCTGCACTCCCCTCCCTTATGTTTTATAGCTCCAAGCGATGTAATAAATAAGCCGATTAAAGAGTCAGGAGCTAAAATTCGATGCCATTCCAAAGAGGAAGATTTGTTTAAACTTAGGGTAGGGTAGGAAGTTAGCACCCACCCCTTTCCTAGGAAAATGAGATATTTTAGGAAATATTAAAAGGGCAGAATATTTCCCCTAAAAGGGAGGCAGAAACTCAACCCACCCCACCCCCCACCTTTATCAATGGGCCATCAAGGCCTGGGCCAGTCTATTCTACATAACAAAGATCTACCTTCTTCTGGCAGAGCCATAGTAGGAATTGCCCAACAGCCCTTTCATTACATCATCACCCAGCAAGAGTCAATCAAGCCTGGGACTCAAGAACACAAACGTATAAAGCTGCCCCTGCATGGCCCTATGGCAGTCTGATAACCAATCAGCATACAAGCTGAAGTTCAAAGCCCAACAGAGGGCATAAAACCCAGCATCTCTGCCCTCTTTCTGCCCAGGATCTCAAGCTATGTGATCCTGCTCATCAATAAACCTTTCCAAGCAACTTCCATGAATCCAGTGTCTTTTCCCCCACTTGGAACTGAACCCAGACGGACATTTCTTCCAACAGTAAACTTACAACCATTCCACTGGTGGGTTTCAAAAATTTTTTATTACGGATTCTGTCGGTGTGGCATGGCATGGTGATGTGGCTTGGTGGGTGCGGCAGGGGAAGGTTACTGCAAAATCCCCATTTCCTCCCAATCAGCTGGGACTTGGGAGGCAGAGAATAGATGGGGGCGAGGCCAGTCAGAATTTTTACTACCGGTTCTCCAAACTACTCAAAAGCTCCACTACTGGTTCTCCAGAACTGGTCAGAACCTGCTGAAACCTACCTCTGAGCCATTCGTTTAGTGACTTCTATATTGGCGGCCCCCAACCCTTGCCCTGTAATGGGGGGCGGGGTGATGGATTCACACATGCAAGTTAGATTCTGTGCGTGTGCAAATGAAGCTTCACACACTCGCCTGCCACATACATAGACCCAATAGACCCAATAGACCCGCAGACCAATATTGATCCACACAGACTGGGAGTTTGAGTGAGTACTCCTGTTCTACATAGAGAGAAAAATCTATTTTGTGTCGCTTTGAGCAAGTGTGAAATGAATTAACGGGATTACACAGTTTAGTGGGCATCCTCCTTGTGATCTAAGCTGGCTATCTGTTGTTGTTGTTGTTGAGTTTCTCTTTCTGGAGTAAATGTCATTGCCAAACATCTCCAGATGGTCTTTTGATGACCCAGCCTTGCCCAACCTTTTTGGGTCAGTGGCCCGGCGTGGAAGGGGGGGATGTGGAATGGTTTTGTGTGAAGGGCAGGCATGGGGGTGCGTGCACACAGCTTCATTTGTGTGAGTGGCAGGCACACAAGTGGGGCTGTGAGTGGCAGTGCCCACCGCTCACATGAGTGGGACTGCATGGGTACACACAGTAACTTGCCCTCACCTGGCCCAGGTCTGAATGGGTTACAGCCCAGTAGGGGCCAAGACCTAGGGGCCGGAGACCCCAGTCAAAAACAATTTCATTGTAAGATAGATCTGTAAATTCACAAAGGAACAAAAGGGCCAGACCCCTTTATTAAGAATCCCTTTTGTCTTACTCAGCATTAAGGGAATGAAAAGAGATAATGGGAGAGAGATTTGTAGGTTTCAGGCAAGGGTGAAATCCAGCAGGTTCTGGAGAACCGGTAGCGGAAATTTTAAGTAGTTCAGAGAACCAGCAAATACCACCTCTGGCTGGCCCCAGAGTAGGGAGGGAAAGGGGATTTTGCAGTATCCTTCCCCTGCCACGCCCACCTAGCCACACCAAAGCCACCAAGCCATGCCTGCCAAACTGGTAGTAAAAAAAAATTTGGATTTCACCACTGGTTTCAGTTGACCGCCATCTAGTGGTCCTCTGAAGTATCGTCAGCCTAGCTCTTCTTTGAGGGAAAAAAAAAGAACAATCCGTGAATTTTTATTTTATTTATTTTGATCTCACTTTTATTGTGGTGAAGTGGGCAGTGAGTAAATTTAAATAAATAAATAAATAAATAATAACAATAAGCAAATAATAACAATAAATAAATAAAGGCACAAATAAATAATTTTTGTAAATAATTCAAGGTAGTAAACATGCCTAATGCTCATCTCATCTCCTATTTTTCCCACAACAACAACCATATGAGGTGGGATG